>JAHKKF010533069.1:0-22390 GCA_019740295.1 Labeo calbasu
CTGCAAGGAGGAATGGCAGAGGATCCCCAAATCCAGGTGTGAAAAACTTGTTGCATCTTTCCCAAAAAGACTCATGGCTGTATTCGATCAAAAGGGTGGTTCTACTAAATACTGAGCAAAGGGTCTGAATACTTAGGACCATGTGATATTTCAGTTTTTATTTTTTAATAAATGTACAAAAATGTCAACAATTCTGTGTTTTTCTGTCAATATGGGGTGCTGTGTGTACATTAATGAGGAAAAAAATTAACTTAAATGATTTTAGCAAATGGCTGCAATATAACAAAGAGTGAAAAATTTAAGGGGGTCTGAATACTTTCCGTACCCACTGTATATTTACAGTGCAGTTATATTACAATAGTAGTATATTTTTGTTTTATAATAATAACAATATTAATAATAAAGTGGTTTTATTATTATTATTAGTAGTATAATTTGAATACTGTTTTATGCCCTTAATGTTGTGGTAATTTTACTCCGTGGTATTGAATGTCAATATTCTTCGAGGTATTGTATCTAAGTTAGAAATTCCAGTTTCTTGACAGGAGTGGGCTTTGACTGTCTCTCCCGAGTGCTCCAAAACAAAAATGTAAGCGCTGAGCCCTGTGTAGTATGCTTGGTGAGTGTAATATGTCTCCTGATTATTATGAATTGGATTCTTCTTCTGCAGTCCACATCCTGTGTTGTTTGTGTGCAGCTGTTAGAGAAAAGGCAGGTTTAAAGTGTCAGACTCAGATTACAGTGTGAATGCAGAACAAAGAGTGAGGCTTGACCCTGATCTCCTTACTCACACATACAAACACTTCTCAGCGTTTCGACTCCGACTGCTCCTATTTTCGTCCCGTGTGCTTGAACGCTTGGCCTCTTGCTTTCATCCAGAGCAGAAAGCAGCCCTCCAGTTTGGCGAGTTCACTTTCACACACACAAGCACGTCTGACACTTAACCGTATTTCCCTTCAGCTGACCTTGTTTTCAACTCGATCGCATTGCTGTGCGTGTTGTCAAATTAGAGGCCGGTTTTAGCTCGGTTGCTTTTCATCCCTCCCTTTCCCAATGTCTGTCAATGTAATTCCTAACCTTGTCATATATGTCTTCATGCAGATGTGAAGAAGGACTGGTCGGATCATGCACTGTGGTGGGAGAAGAAGAAGACCTGGCTGTTAAAGACGCACTGGACGCTTGATAAATACGGCATTCAGGCCGACGCCAGGCTGCTCTTCACGCCGCAGCACAAGCTGTTGCGCCTGCAGCTGCCCAACATGAAACACATGAGGGTGAAAGTCAACTTCTCCGACCGTGTCTTCAAGGCCGTGTCTGACATCTGCAAAACCTTCAGTGAGTGCTGCTGCCTTCCCTAAAATATTACTCAGCTATTTCATAACTCCATTAGCCTAACTCAATCTTCCTGCTGGTCGTGAAGAACAAAAAGTCAGGATAATTGTGTTATTTTGCGATACATTAGAGCGCATTCGCCCTTCGTGCTGAGAACAGATGTAGGCTTTGGTAGAGAGATGGTGCTAAATCAGAATACAGCGACAGCTTAAAGGCCCCATCAGATGGATTCACAAACACAATTGTTTTTATGTGCTGATGATATATTTGACCAATCCAAAAGCACATACGTTTTAAAAAGCCAATAGACTAAAGTTTTGTCACACCCCAGCTAATGTTAGCCTACTGAAAACTATATAAAAAAAAAAAAAAAAAAAAATTGTGAAACAATGCATTATGCATCACTAAACATTTAAAGCACTAGTGTGCCATCAGTTTAATGATAATAAAAACAACATTGCTCCAATAGACTTGGTACTTATTTCACATAATATTTATTTAAATCACTTTAAAGTTTGTAAATCAATCATTTTTGGTAAACAAATAATTTAAACGTGATTAATCTGTAATGCATGTGTCTTTAAAAAGCAAATTATAAATTTATAAATCATTGTTTTTCCTCATTCAAGAAGCTGCTTCTCTTAAATAGGTCACAATTCTGGGGAAAAAAATATATATATATATATTATGCATTTAAATACATTTACAGACATAATTTACATTTTGTTTTTTTAAGAATTATGACGAATATCCAAGTGAATCAGCTTCTTGAATGAGAAAAATAATGATTTATAATTAGATTTTTGAAGATATATGCATTCAAACTGTACAGTCTCTCTGTACCACCAATTAAGGCCCTGATATACTTCAAATGAAGTTTGTTTCCGTTCTTCGTTTGGGGGCAAATAGAAGTTCGAAAAGGCTGAGCGACGGTATACTGTAAATATACTGTATACCGCTCGTGCGTATGCCCTAAACACAACAACAATGGAATGATAAAATGCATCTAGATGTGAGAAGGGTACCAATGGTCAGACTATTATAGACAAAAGAATAATGATTAGCAGCAGCTGAGTCAAAGTATCATGTTTGCAATAAAAAGAACCATCTTATTTCCATAAACAGTCTTTTATGAATGGTTCATAGTTTGAAAGCTTAAACATGATGTGGAAAAAAAAAAAAAAAAAACTGGGTAAAATATTGCACCTTTTTAGAATTTATGTGGTGGTTTAATTTTGATTAAAGCAAAGGTTTATTATTGTATGTTCTTTTGGCATTTCATTTATTGTATACCTTTTAAATTCGCTTACTGAATAACAACAGCAGCAGTGTAACAACATTTATTTGAACTTGCATAACTTGTGCCTCGTTGCAATTTCTGTCCGTGAGCGATCGTACAGGTGTGGATACATTTGTACCAGCTCAGCCATTTGATACTCCAGTGTATACATAATGCTAGTAACTAGGTGGTGTTGTTGTTGTTGTTTTGGATGTTATTCTACCGTCTGACCTCCCTGGAATGAGTAATAAAACCAGGAAAAAAAATCTTCTGTCAAAGGTGGAGTTCCAGAACACACCCACTGATTGCGTAATGGTCACGGACCAATGGTAACTCAAAGGTGTTTAGGAGCCAAAACGAACTACCCCAGAAAGTTTGCTTTGGTGAGCTGTTTTGAACTGCCAAAACAAACTCAAAATGAACTTTGTTTCGGCCTGATTTTGTTTGAAATGACATCATATCAGTTCGTTCTTCTATTTCGTTTGAAGTATATTGGGGCCTTTAATCACCACAGATTAATTCTGATCACATCATTCAACACATCAGCTTCTCATCAAAGTTTCTGTCACTTCTTATGCACATACTAATATAAATGGTACATGGTGCACTATGGGGGATGGGGGGGCGTTTTAGATAAATATGCTTTCTGTTGGAGAGTATGACGTCTGTTCTCACAACAGTATCATGTGAACCTGTCCAGTCCAGAGATAGGATCTCACAGAGTGGATGATATGTGTGTGTGTGTCACAGACCATAAAATGTATCCAACGCATCTGAATTGAATGCAGAATATTGTAAGTGCAATGGAGACGATCAAACGTCTCAAACAGTTCAACAGATTCTGGATAATATTATTATTAATCCATTTTATTTATAGGCGCCTTAAGTGACACTCGAGGATGCCTTACAGTGAAACAATCATAATTAAACATCAACAATCGTTATTACAGCCTAAACAGACCTGATACAAGCATACAAGCAATCACATTAAAGTCTGCCTAAAAAAATGGGTCTGGAAGCAAGATTTAAAAACAGTGTCTCACTTTTTCGCACTTCCTGTTGTAACGAGTTCCATAATTAAGGACTTGCATGACTGAAGACTCAAGACCCCATGAAAGCTGTGCGAATTCGAGGGAGAACAAGAGTTGAGTACAGAAGGTGATCTTAGGCTAATGATACACAGGGCAACTTTTTGAGTATTTTTTTCTAGGCAAAATGTTTTTGAGCAGTGTTGCTTGGGCAGTTTCCCATTGAGAATGGGTAACAAATTTCTATCTGGATAATTTAGATCAGTCGTGGGCCCTGTGTCTTCTCACCTGATTGCTCGTTGATGGCAACATAGCTCAAAAAAGTTGCCCCGCGTATCATTAGCCTTATAGTGTGAGTAGGAGTGTAGATATGAAGAAGGTCAGATAAGTATGAAGGAGCTGGGTTCTAAATGACCCAGACCCAGTTTGGTGATTAACATGCATAAAGGGGCAGTTTATGTTCTTCTGTTCCACCTGCTCTGTTTTTAATTGTTGGTCTAATAGGTAGGTCTGTGTACACATGCATCAGAAGGATGTTGTGTTTGCTGTTATGTCTTGCTTTGTTCTCAGTGTCTCGAACTGTGTGCTTGTCTTTATTAGATGCTCTCAGTTTAAAAGGAAACCTCACATGTCAAGGTTCTTGTTGTCTGTTTCAGTCTGTTGCGCTCATGCAGAATTTGGCTCAAATAATAAATGTGGATGATATTCACTACTGTGCATCATGGTAATACTAGGGATGCACTGATGTGTCAGCTGCCAATTTTTATTGGCCTATTTTTGATTATTTTAAAGCCATCGGCATATCAGAAATAGCATGAAAAGGGCGGATACCGATGTTTTATTAATTAACTGCATGGAGACAATGAGTTGCATGTCTGTTGCATAATCCATCGTTTTTCTCTGGGCAAAATAGTTAAATACTTGCCAAAACAAAATAAAATCTGTACAAAATATAGTTTGTCAGACGGCAAGCGGCCTACGCAAATGTGAAGATGCATTCAACGAGTGAAAAGCCAGCCCAGCTGTATATTCATCATAGGAAAGTCGCAACGGCAGTGGTTGGTTTATCCGAGGATATGTCATGAACCGCTATGCATTAGGACTACATTTAAGTGAAAATGAATGGCAGGTAGGCTAGTATGCAGCTGTTTGTGTGTTTGAAGCCAGCAAAAATGGCATGATAGTGTAGAACATGGATTCAGTCTGTTATATTGGACTCACTTCCGGGAGTGGACGCTGGCGCGTTTTGCTGCCACTACTCTTCGGTAACTTTTAAATGTCTGTTTTTCTACGGTCTTCCTGATTTAATTGACTGTGCATTTGCGCTCGTCTGAGTGCTCTACTATCCATTCGTCTCTGAATCTTCCATGTTTGTTGTTTTTCGGGCTTCTATGTCCGTTTGGGCTAAGCTTAGCCTACCCGTTTGTTTACATCACCCCGTTGCTCGACTCCACCTGTCCGTCATAGTTCACTATGTGGGCCGACAGGATCTATCTCTGGACTGCAATAGCCTGGACCTTCCTGTCGCTCTTTCACCGCCCAGTGTCGGGCCTACTCCAATACTCGGCTACTGAACTCCTTTGGCTTCGTGGTCACCTATCTGTGGCTCCGCCGGCAGTGCTGCTTCTCCATCCGGACATCGCTTTCCTTCCTCGTCGGAGATACACCCATGCTGCATTATAATAATTATTATTATTATTAGTAGTAGTAGTAGTATTATAGGCAAAGGAAAATTTTTAAAAGTAATGTTATTAACTGGTATTTTTTTTCCTCAAACCAGTTTCAGAACTGTAATACAGAGGAACGCAGGAACAGAAACATTTAAATACCGGTTCTGCTCAGAGTGAACATTCTTTTTTTTCCCCCATTTTTAAGCACTGCTTTGATGCAGTTGACCAGTATCAGAATCGGCCAATAATTGTTTGTTAAAATTGGTATCCGTATCAGCCAAAAAAAAATCTTATCGTTGCATCCCTACGTAATACTTTTTTAGAAAATCCAGTGGCACTGCTGTTATTTTGACGCTTGAGTACCATGATAATGCCATTGCACTTGTAACTAATAACTAAATTTGTTAAAGGTGTGCTTGACCACATTTCTTGCTTTTTGGTCTTTGACTGGTCTTTATTATTTGTTAAACACACTGATCTGTATTTCGTAGCATAGATAAGACTCAGCATGCCCTTGAACTGCTCCAAATCCTGTTTCATAAACAGTTCTTATCAGTGTAACTGGCTGATGGTAACATTTGTTGTGTCCATATATAGAAAACAAGGCCTTATGAGCACTTACAGGTTCAGTCTTCTCCCTGTCAATATCTGCAAAAAAAAGTCTTTCGACCAGGAAAGAAGTCAGATGACCTCCTCTCTCAAATTGATTTGAATTGATCCCAACTCTCTCTCTCTAACTTAGACACAAAAATAGCCTAAATGTTGGTATTTACATTTATCATTTATGTGAATCCTTCAGTAGGTCAATTGAAATTAGTTTTATAAATAATCAAACATCTAGTGAACATCACTAGAACATTTCTAAAACAAAAGCAAAAAAAAAAAATAGATCAGTCGTGGGCCCGGTGTCTTCTCACCTGGTTCCCCGTTGACGGCAGCATTGCCCAAAATATTGTTTTTGGAAAGTATTGTGACACTCAAATTGAAGTTGGTTCTGAGAAAAGCTCCAACGTCATTTGTTTACAGTTGACACTTGATTTTGATCTTTTGTTATCTAATGCAGTGGCATTCAGATGGTTTTAAATGTCCAGATGCTTTTGGTGTCGACTGTATGTCTTGTAGAGCGTGCAGAGTAGCGTGAGGAAGGTATGAGGGACAGGAAGTTAACTACAGTCCAGCTGGCAGCAGCTGCAGACAGCCAGTGAGACAATGATCATCCAGCTCACATATGCTGTCTCTCTCTGTCTCTGTGTCTCAGCTGCCAGAGAAATTGGGAGTTTCTTCTTTATTAGGTGAAATCACTCAGTCATTCAGCTAGAATTTGCTGATGATATTATTTCTCCACAGAACAGGACATGTGCTCGGGAATTCAACTTTTAAATGAATCCCAATCATAGATGAACAGATATGAGTAATGCTTGGAGCCCACATGATTAAAAAGATGAAAATGTGCTGTTAATTTTTTTACCCTCAGGCCATCCAAGATGTATGGGACTTATTTTCTCAAGTAGAACAGTAAAGAAGATTTTTAGCTGAAACCTTGGTCAGTGGCTGCTGTCACTTTGAGAGTGAAAAAAGCATATGGCGCTATGATTTCCGTGATGCGGAAAACGCGAACGGAATCGCGGAATCCAGTCATAAAAATGGAATTTACTGAATAACGCGGAATGTCACGGAATTTGTCAAAGTTTGAATGAATTAATCAAAAGTAGGTCATTACACTTAAATCAAACCGCAATATGGACTAGTATCTGTAAATATTATGCCGCAAAAATACCATTTAAATGTGAATCCTGCATGTTCTGCATCTCTCTGTTTTAATGAATGGAGCAGACGAGTGCTTTTGTTTACCACACACACGCACTGAAGCGCGCGTGACGCTTGTGGTGATTTCAGTGTCTGTCGTCTCACTAAATGACGACGTAAATACATGAACAATATCTGCTGAGAGTCACTTCATGAGCATTTGACTGTTTCATTTTAGGAAAACTAGCGTTGTATCATATACACACAGAAATGTAAAGGTAGACACGGCAACCAGTCAAAATAAAAGTTTAACTTGAAGACGGATATATATTACTACTAATACTAAAATGAAACTAACATTATTTTTTAGGGTATAATCACACAACATTTTTTCCATGTTTTAATAGTAAATTCCCCTTTGTTCGGCAAAAAAAAAAAGATTGCTTAATTTTCAGTCATTAAAAGATAAATGAAATTAATGTTTTATGCCTTCATTTGATAACCATTTTAAGTACACAACAGAATTTCTGAGGGTAAAAAAAAAACCTTTCATAAGGCTATTTTAAGAATAAATTTGAATAAATTAAGTATGCGTTCAAATAATTAGACATGCTAAAACACAGAATTTGATAACAACAAAAAAAAAAAAGGTGAGAAAAAATAAACCATTTCATAGGGCCCTAAACATGTCATTTTTGTTAAACCTTTATTAAATTGATGTAAAATTGTATAAGTTTCATGATTTTAATTAATTAGATATGCTCTTTGATTAATACAATTTAATTTACCATTAAAAAGGAGTTGAGAAAAATTAAAATGGGAAAAAACGTAATCCAGAAAAATTAAAACGGAAAAAACGGAATTTGGAAAAAAATAAAACTGAATTTGCGAAAAAAACAAAGTGGATTTCATAAGGCCCTACATATAGGCAACACAAAATTAATATCTGTGGCTCTTGAAGATATATTGAGTTCTTATGAAGCGAAACGATTGGTCTGTGCAAGAAACTGAACATTGTTTACAGCATTATTACCTGAAATCCAGAGCCGCAGACAAACTGGGAAATCTGATTCTTTTCTGTGAATAGGTTTTTTTTTTCTGAAAGTTTGATTCAGTGAACTGGTTTAAATTGTCAATGGTTTAAATTATAAACATCAGTTTGTTTAGGTAATCACGCATTGATGAAACATACAGTATATGCAATTATATTAATAAAGCACGTTTTACATGTCTGAAGCATATGAACTGAATAAATCTAAATATAAGCTGATTGAGTTGGCCAAAAATGGCATCATAGGATCGTACATTCCAGTGTATTGACTCGGAGTGATTGTCAGTTGTCTGAAAGTGAATTTTGATTGAGTAACTTGTAGATTTGTGCTGCTCAAGTATTGAGCTGTTTCAGACAGTTCAGTCCGAATTAGTAAACTGGTTTGTTCAGTGGTTCAGTGACACTGGTTCATTTTTAATTATCTATGGATGCAAATAGAAAGTCTTAGCAGCCTACAGTTATCATGCCAAGGGTGAACATTTGGAAGATCCAGTTGTAGAAAATCCAGCGCTGAAAGGGTTTTTGGTGCTTTGTGAATAGTGTTTGCTGTGCAGTAGTCACCACCACCCATCAGGTGAATCTTAACCTAATTTAGAGCTGATACATGTGCACTTTTACATTAGGCCCTTAAACTGAAAATGATTGTGAATACCTGTGATGTGAAGTGGAGCTCTTGAATTAGTCTGCGTGTTCATTCATTGTTCAACGCTGGCTTCATAATGTTTACTCTCTCTGGCGGTATCTGTTGTTCTTGTTGGCATTTTCTCCTCACGTTACTGCTTCTCATGTAATGCGTGAAATAAATTGGAGTTTGTGTAATATTTACCTCCTAGAGCGAGCGGACTGTGTTTCTCCAGAGCGCTTCGCCTAACACCAGAACTGCCCGTCAGAGAAGAAATAAAATGAGAAATGTGTGGTTTCTCCGTCAGCGTTCTCTACGAGTTTCTTGTGAGTTACGGCTGTTTGATTTGGGAGCGTTTGCTGAAGGATCTTCTGTTTGTTGATTGGAATTTCAGAGGAGGCGCTCGCTCACTCCCAGCACTCCAGTGACCTGCTACAGTTCGCTCGCATATGGCTGTAAAAGGGCAGACTCGGAGAGAGAGAGAACTGCCATCTGGTAGTTCTTAAAACCTCTGGAATGCTTTTGCTTTAGTAACACAACTAAACAAGCCATTCCTGCCAAGCCGTGAAGCCCCTCCCCGACACACTCGCACTCCGTCACACTCGTTTCCTCCAGGACTCTGGAAAATCCAGGGAGTGCGAGTCGTCCTGCCATAATGCTTAAAGTAGTGGAGAATTAAACTGAAAGAATTTCAATAAAAAGTCATTTAATGTTGAAACTGTCAACGTCAGTTACTGGCAATTGTTTTTAAATGTTTTACTCTGGATGCAAAGTGTCTCTTGGACTTTCATCATGTACTTATTGGGAGCCATGGAGTCGTCTTCTCAAGGGTTCATTAGCTGGTCTGCTTTAGACATCTGATGTCACTGTTTAGGGTCCTCTCATTTCCAAAAAGTGAAACATGCTGATGAATTTAGTCATAAAAGGAAATTTACACTAGGCTTTGTCACAGAATTTAGCAAATTATCTAAAGTAGCAAAGTATCATAAGTTTCATGATTGTAATTAAATAGACATGCTTTTTGATTCGTACAATTTAATTTAACCTTTAAAACAGAATTTGAAGAAAAGTAAAACTTTTGATGGGGCCCAATTTGTTAGATTTTTGTTTTTCTGTGCAGAGTTTGTGGTAAAAGTGTAATTTTATCAAAACTATTGAGTTTTAGTGCTTGCACATGCAGAACTTTTTTCATTTTATAATTTTTATATTATATATTAAATACTTTATTTTTTAATATTATTTTAAAATAATTTCATAATTATTTTAATTAATATTTTACAGGTAATTAATACTATATTATGTACAACATGTCCACTAGAAGCGAAAACATACGATATTTAAAAACATCGGGTGCTTTGATATGATTGGAGTCTAAAGAATGAGGCATAACATCATGGCCACTATAGGGGGAATTACTGCTGATTGCAAGCATTCAGAATAGAGAATAAATCAGATAATTAAGGCAGCTTGTTTTAAAAATATACATTTTAAATATGTATGAATTGTAGTTTTTTTTTTCTTTTAGACTTGAGACTTGCATGCATCTGTTTCCAAGTCTCCACTGCATTTTTTTATTTATTTTTTTTCCCTGTTGAAGTGACCCAAAGTCTGAGATATTTTGTGTCTTAAAGGTGATGATCTGACCTTTTAATTACAACAAATCCCTCTTCCACAGACATCCGGCATCCTGAGGAGCTCTCCTTACTGCGCAAGCCCCGCGACCCCAAGAAGAAGAAGAAAAAGCTGGAGGAGGCGGAGGAGGAGGCGCTAGAGCTAGAAGGACCACTGCTCACTCCTGGATCAGGTACATCTCACATCACCATCACCATGTGTCTGTGGACTGTAAAGAAGTCCCCTGAGAGTCTCTGTCACATCATTAACTACTATAAAGTCCACTTTGGGAAATGGGAGGGTTTTTTTTTCTTCTTTTTTTCAAAACCTAGTGAGCTGCCTACATGAGTCAGCATTATAATCATCATGGAACATAATAAGTCTTTGGTTTTCAGTCCTAGCTCTAAGGTCCAGCCGCACTGCACATTTTCGGTGTCTCCTTAATTAGACACAGCAGAATCAGCTCAACTAAGAGAAAAAATGCCGTCTCTGCAGATGACATACAGAGGTAGGAAGGCAACAAGGTGTGTCCGAATCCAGTGATCATGTCACATCCAGTCTGAGATACTTTGAAGGATAGGACGCATCCATCACTATGATATCCCAGTTCTCTGAAAGTTGACCTAAAATATAAAATATCGTCTGAAAGCTCCGGTTAGAGGTCATTTTGTGTTTTTAGCAACTTTTTCACTTTTGATGTCATTTTTCTTAACAAATGATTATTGTAATAATTGTCATTGAACAGTAGCATAAACTAAATAAATAATGAAAGAGATGTAGGGATCTGTGAAATCTATTCTGTTTTTCTCTCAAATTCCATTTATTTCCTTAACATCAATTTATTAAAATTGTAAAAAAGCTAAACTTTGATGGGCCGTTTTTATTTATAAATGCCCAATAGGGACGTGACGAGATCTTGCAAGATCCGACGTGTCTCGCGAGACCAGTCTTATAAGTCTTAATGAATTGAGACACTGCCTCCTTTCATTGATTTTTTTTTTTTTTTTTTTTTTTTTTTTAATTAATTAATTTATTTTATTTTTATTTTGTTTAAATGAATATGTGTTTTTAAAAGACTTAAGCAATGAACATTTTGTCAGAACCACTAGTAAATTGTTATTTTGTTTAGTTTTCGAATCTTTTTTTATTTTTCTCCAAAATCGTAAGAGAATCATGGTTTCCAATTTATTAAAAACAACTGGGATTCTTAATTTATCCAGAATCGTAAAGCTCTCATTTGAATGTTGTTTATTAATGCATATAATTCATTAAAATGGAAGTTTAAAGTTCAAAATGCACCTACATTTTTTTTAGTTGAATAAAAGACTATTTTTTTCTTATATATTTCATTACTGAGGATTTCTTTAAAAAAAGTTTAAAAATCTCATCTGGTCTCGTTCTTGTGAACCCAGTCTCGTGTCTCGTCTCGTGGGATGAGTGTCTCGTCACACCCCTAATGCCCAAGCAACTCAACCCAGTAGATTTTTATTGAGTTTGACATAGCAAATTATTATTCCTCTCTTCAACAAATTTGAGGCATGGTTCATATCCATCACACAAATCATGCAGGTGGGGTTACACACTGAACTAAAGTGCTTGGGATTTGAGGTTAGTTCGAATCGCAAACCCAAGTATGAGCAATAGATAGCGATGGTTGACTTAAGCAACTGATTGTCATGCCACATCGGGTTGCTTGTTTGCATCGTAGGCAGCGTTTGATGGTTTGGAACCCGTGAAGCTCCATAATGGTGCGTGTGTGGTTGAAGAGCAGGAAAACAAAAGGGTTGTTATGTTGAAATAGTGCTGAAATGAGAAATGTGTGGGTTGAGAGCAGTGTATCATTTGCAGGCCTGCTGCTTTCGCTCTAACTTCGAAGCGTGAATGGTTCAGATTCCGCACATATTTGGTCACGCTGCCATTTTGAAACAGAGCAGTCAGCTACATCGGCGAGCGCCCCACACATGATGCGCTAAAATCCATTTAAGATGCACAGAGGACAGACTCCGTCTCCTCAGGTCTGCTTGAATAGGGTCTATTGTCCCAGAGCCCCCGTGTGATGCGTCCCCCATGCAAACTAACACGCAGGCCAAACGCTTGTGTGTCTGGGATCTGTTCTTCACTTGTTCTTTCATTACTACCATTTAACCTCATGATGACCCTCATTAAAATAGTGCAGGACTCCCCATGTTTAGTGCCCATAAAGACGCTGGTTTTTCCTGCACAAAGGCTCTTTTGGGAAGGAGCAAATGGAACGGGAGCTGCCATGAGCCGTTTTGGCCCACGACGGGAAATGAGCCGAAGACCCGCCGCTTGATCCCCTCTCAGAGGGATTTAAGTACGAATCGCCGTGATAAGAATCGCTTTGATAACGACATGAGCAGGACATGAGCTCCACCCATAAGTATTGTTGTTCCTTGCACTTCCTCTACGGATCTTCAAACAACGCTGTCGACTCTGGAAGTAGAGCTCTGTCCTCCTCTGCTCTGTATCTGGACTTTCACATGCACATTTATTCGTTTAGCAGATGCTTTTGTCCAAAGCAGCCTACAGAAGAGGAACAAAAGCAATTTGTCAAATAGCCTACAAAATTTGTAATATACAATGCTTTGTTTATTGGACAACTAGAGTAGGAAGTAAGCTAGGAGGAGAAGAGGAAAAACAGAATATTTATTTATTTATCTGTCTTAATTGTTTGTTTGTATATTTATTTTTAATTTTATTCTTTTTGTATTTATAGATAAGCACTAAAGGTACAAATACCATGTTCTTTGGATGGTCAAAAACTGTTAAATGTTAGCTATTATCTAACATAAAATGAAAAATAACTAGTTGTAAAACTTCTTTACTGTCCATCAAATTGCAATACAGTAATGTCAAGTCAATAGGTTTTTATCTGTCGAGTTGATATTAAATTGATAACTTGAGGTTTAATTACAAATGTGTGATTGATTGTTTGTGTCTCAAACTTTGAATAGAAAATAAAGCTGCTCTTATAATACTTACTTTGATGTAAGGGTGGGTAAACTATTTTCTATATGTTATCTGCCTCCTTTCACTGAGTTTAAAAAAAAAAAAAAGGAAAAGCGTATTTTTGCAAAAAGTGTTGGGTTTTTTTTCTGAAAAAAGAAAAAAGATCAAGCCATGTTTGTGGAAAGTTTCTTTCGAGTTTAATGAAAAGGCAAAATGTGGCTCTGTGAATGACATTTATTCAGGATGTCTGCCTTGTCAAGGGCACTTGTCTTTTTTTATTTTTTTGAGATATTCATTCATTTCTTTTTGAAACTGTGGTTACTTCTGATGCCTTGTCTCATTTTGCATGCTAACGCTTTCCTTTTCCTCTAAGCTGTTAATCTCTCTATCCTTTCATTCCCCATCTTTCTCTTTGTTTTTTCTTTTCTACATTTCCTCCCATTCCTCAAGCCTCTGAGGTACTATACATTGGACCGGTAAAAGGTAAGGCTCACTGTTTTTCTGGCTTCCTGCATTGCTTCCTTCACCTCCTCTCACCACAGCTGGAGCAGTCACCTGACCACTGCTGACTCCCAGAAATCCCTGGCTCTGGTCACCTGACTCTCTGCTTCAATGACACTTCAGCTGATGAGGGTCATGAGATGAGCTTTCGCAAACGCTGCATTCCGTTACATTCCCTGAACGGTTCACAGTTTTGCTTCTTTAAATTGTCTCGCTTTGTTTTGAGATCGATGTAAAATCAAAGATAAAGGAGTGAAAGGTCAGGTCAAATACTGATTATTATTATTATTATTATTATTATTATTATTTATTTATTTTTTTTACACAGCCAATACTGCCATTGATTATTCAATTTTTATCTGGACCTCTTCATAACTGATTATAAAAAAACAAGCAGGCTTACACAAAATATTATCCGTATTAGGATGCATATGCACAAGATGTGTGTAAGAGCATGTGTGTGCACAAAAACATGAGTTGCTTTGCTAAAGTTCAAGGTTCTATATGTAATATGTATGTGACATATAAAAGACCTTGTACTTTTAATGCAGTTTGATCAGGAGCGTTCCTACTGCATGCTGCAAAAATCTTATGCCATTGGTGCATTTGGAAGGAAGGAAGGAAATACCAGTGCTTGCAAGGCAGCAAAAAAATAGTGTTAAAATCAAATGACAGAAAAGTTGTGAAGCCAAATAAACAGAGATTGTTAGTAAAATAAATGAAAGGGGCTTTCACACTGGAGGAACCTTCCGTAGTTCCTAGAACTATTGGCAGAAGTAGCCGCTTTTTGGTGTGTTCTCATCCGCAGGAAGTAGGAACGGTTTAGTTGTAGGAGCTCTGTTTGGGGGAACTACATTAGCTTCTACTTCAGAGTAGGTTCTAAAGCAGTTCTATAGGAACTATCAGGGACATAAGTGCACACTGGTTGGCCAAATGCATGTGAAACACCGGCTTCCCAACGTTTTTGAAAATCCATGTCAGGGCTCAATGCTAAGGATTTGGTTCAGATTTTTACTTGCCCAACAAAAACTGGTCCCACAAAAAAAAGTAATAAAATAAAATAGTTGTTTTCATTGTTTCTGATAAGTGTAACGTTTACAAATAAGGTTATGACACCAAAAATTACTTAACTTGAATAACTTTCAGTAACTCATTTAAATTGAAATATTGTTAGGCAGGTGAACACACTACATAGTGTTCACTGTGTAAACATGGATTAACCCTTATTTAAGTTATTCAGTCAAGAGCAATTACAAATGAAATGACACTCTAAATGTGAAATTAAAACCACCAGTAGGTGGCAGCAGTTCACTGTTAATGAGTGAGTCATTGAGATTCATTTGATGATTCACTCAGGAGCGAAGCTTTTGACTGACTTAATAAGTGAATTGAGTGAACCAATTCATTAAATTCATTCAAAAAATAATTGTAATTTATATATAAATATAAAAGACACACAGGGGCATTTTGCCCCAATTTTGATTTTGGGGGTACTGTAAAAGTATTTTAATAAACTAAATCAGGCAGTGAAAGCGTCCACTCTGAACTTGCACACGCAGAAGTTTAACCTGCTATTTCATCACATCTATGTGTGCACTCAGTGGTCCTCATTTTATCAATCTAATGTAGAAACGAGCGCAGATCCGTGGGCACATCAACTTACGACAGTTCACATGTGATTCATGAAACATTTGTATGCAGCCAATCCCGTCGTACGAATGATTGTACGTTGATAAATGTGGCGGCTGAAAACAATCATTATTTAAATATCACACCCCTAAAAATGATTTAGGAGCCTTGCCGTGCCCATAGAGTTTTACGACACGGAGAAATGAAACCCGGCCAAAAAGAGGAAGTAAACTCACAAAAGAGAAATTGATCTTACTCTGAAAACACCCTTTAACCTTATATGTGACCGTGGAACACAAAAAACTAGTCTTAAGTAGCACGGGTATATTTGTAGTAGTAGCAAAAAATACATTGTATGGGTGAAAATTATCAATTTTTCTTTTATGCCAAAAATCATTAGGATATTAAGTAAAGATCATGTTCCATGAAGATATTTTGTAAATTCCCTACCATAAATGTTTTGTCATTGCTAAGAACTTCATCAGTATTTAGATTTTTTTGCACCCTCAGATTTCAGATTTTCAAATAGTGGTACCTTGGCCAAACATTGTCCTATCCTGACAAACCATACATCAATGGAAAGCTTATTTTTTCAGCTTTCAGATAATGTGTAAATCTTAATTTTGGAAAATTGACTGTTATGACTGGTTTTGTGGTGCTGGGTCACATATTTGCAAACAATAGCATTAATTTATATAGTATGTATATTGAATACCAATAAATATAGCGAAACATTTATAAACATTATAGCCTATTTAGTTCTCCTTAATCTACAACAAACCCTTTAAACTGAACGGTATTACAAAACAAGAATGAAAAATGAGTAGCTATACAATTTTATATTCAAATATAAAGTAAAACAGAAATTAGGCTAGTGAATACAGAATACAAATGTCGAGCTGAAATGAATAAATGAGTAATGCTAAGCTAAACGGCATTGGGCTCACAACTAAGCCAGTTTTTTCCCACGTAACTATTATCCGTGATGTTGTTAAAATGCAAAATAAAAAAATTAAATAAAAATATTTAGATGAAAATAAGTCTTTGTACTTCACTTGTGTTCCAGTATCCAGGTAAATCATCCATCACATGCGCAAAAATGTTTATTTTGGTGCTGCACGCTGATTTTACAGCATACCTTTTAAATAAAACAGTGTAACTTTTATGTTTGGTTGACTGCATTTTAATTCGATTAATGGCTGAAATGTCAAGTAAGCAGTGCTGAAATTTGTGTGTCTGCGAGGTGCCTGCACAATCAGTTGCATTTAATAAAGTAAAGATATAACAAATAAAATGCATTTAGAGTGTCACAAAAACGAATACTTGTCACAGAGTGTTTTTTTTTTCTTTTGTTAATCGGTTATTTATGTAAGAGAAATATATTCCATGTAGGCTAGCCCTGTTTATTTTATTCCTTTTATAATTTCTGTTTTTCTCCGTTCACCGAAGTGCAGCAGTTGGGTAATGCGATGATTTGTGAATCCTCATGGTCTGTTGTTTATGCTTCTATTTGCGCATATAAATCTAACGCCCTAAAAGAATAAAAAAGCTTTGTTTGTTGGAAAATAATCTAAATGAACAGGAATATAATCTAAATGAACAAATGCAGTCATTTATATAGTTCTCCGAAATTCTCTATGCTGCACGCAAATTCAGGCTAACTCAAAAACTTGCGTAGACGAGCTCAGACCTGATGTGAGATTTGATCGTAGCCACCGCTCACGTCCATGATAAATTCCAAGTTTTGCGTAGAAACGACCGTACGGCCAATTTTCTGTTGTATGTTTGTTTCATACATGAGGCCCAATGGGTGTGTTTTTGTTTGCTTTTCATAAAGCGAGGGACATACTCAATGTCAGATCGTTAAAACAACAGTTACAATAATATCGTAGACAATATACCACACACTCGTACAATGTGCACTGGCCTGATCACGCAAGTGACAGTTTTGTCAACTGCCCTGCATGTAAACACATTTACTCCATGTGTATAGAAAACAGTGACAACAGCCTTACCTGTTGTCTGCAGTGTTGTGTTCTTATCTTTGGCCTTGATATTATGTAACACTGTAAGTTGTCATAGGAGATTTTGTCTCTTGAGGCCGGGACACACTGTTGTGCAAGATGTGAGCTTACAATCTGAAATTAATTTGATGAATCTGATTGCCATCAATTAAGGCAAAATGTCTGTTTTGTCCTGTGGGCTGCATGTAAAAACAAGCATACAGTGTGACCAGTGTAGTCCGATCCACAGGCAAATTACTATATGTAAGCATTTTTTATTTTTATTTCTATTTTGGTGATTCTTATAATGAATCGCTCCAAAAGTTCCAGGTTTAACCAGTCTTTTGCCACCTTGGCTAAGTGAATGTGGGAGGCATGATCATGATCTGGCCTGCGTTTCCACAAACTTGAAGCCAGTAGATATAGAGAGAGCGTCTAGCCTTTTTTTTTTTTTCCAATTCAGGCTCTCTGACTATTCCAGTCAGCAAAGTTTTAGGGTCGAATTGTAACTAGCGTTTTCAGCCCTGAACTGACATTTCTATGCTGGATTGAGAGTGAAGGGTGGGCACCAGCCCAGGAACCAGCAGAGGAATCATGCTGGTGGAAAAAGGGGCATTAATGCTTTGCTGAGTTGTTCAGAGCATGACTCACTCTCAAAATGAAGCCAGGTTTAGGAAGCAACAATCACACGATTTTAGTACAGCAAACTTTAAATGGATAGTTTCTGAAAGTCTATTCTACCAAAATGTTGATGCTTCAAAAAATTAATTACAAAAACATAAATGCAATGTAAAAATAATACTCAACAGGTAATCAAACGGTTTAATCCGAGTCTTCTAAGAAGATAACGATTGCTTTGCTTAACAATTTTTAAAGAGTCATGAAACCCCCATTTCAGCACTGGTTAGTTCTCACCACAGTTTTAAAAAAAAAAAATGCAAAAGTGGGCGTGGTGCGCTGCGGAGCAAAGGGGGAAATGGGGAGAGAGTAAACTTCGGGTTCAGATGGTTCACAGTTTTATTTCACTCCCATTGAGTTAACAACACATAAATGCACAGCCATTTGCAGTCTGCATCGAAAACGTATATATGTGAACGCGCTTAGATACGCACGTTTATATTCCTTTTAGATGGGTTGCCTCATTGAGTTGTAAAAACCACTATTGCACTCACTCTGTGAATAAATCACCTTTGTGCCGAACTCTTACAAAGTAAACAAAAATACACATTTTCCTTCGATCCATGAACTTTTTTCTCAGTTAATATAAGCAATCTCACAGTCTGAAGCGTCCGTCATAGCAAATCAACACGCTGTTGTGAATAATTAGGCAAAGCCTCTTCTCATAGGATAAGAACACGCAGCATCATGAATATTTATGAGACACCAACGCGTCATTGAAGTACTATAGTCCGTTGCCACGTCACAAACTGTGACATCAACACAATGTAGATTTTAAACCCGGAAGATGAAAATAGCGCAAAAAAGCTCAAAATTAACCAGTTTCCTCCAACAGCACAGATGCTAACATTGTCATCTATGATGTGCAACACAAACACCTCTGATAAAATCTCAGAAAAAGTAGTCCAGGGTTTCATGAACCTTTAAACGAGCACACGTATTTGCTTGGTATACGAGAACAAACCTCACTGGTTCTTACAGAAATGTATGCTTTGGGTGACACATGAGAATGACAGCTCATCGGTTGTCTCGCATTCACAAGCACTTTAAGCTTCTGTTTACCATATAGACATATTTAAATTCTGACAGTAATGTAAATGACACTGTGATGGACAGAAGTACAGTGTTCAGTGGACTGTGAGTTATTTTAACAACATACCAAATGCTCAGCTGAAGAAACGTCATTCCAATAGGCTTTCAGGAGACCAAAATTGTTCTAGTCCATAAAACAATTAAGAACCATTATACAGCGCATACCACAGTAAATAATCTAAATCTATCCCTAAACAGTCTCGTTTCATCCAGTAAAATTCATTATGGTGTCTACCCTGATTAAAGTCCGTTTAGATGTCCTGTAAGTACACACGTTGATCAATGTTTATATATGAAAAAAGCCTAAATGAGATCTGTAAATCATATAAAGTGATCGTGTCTCTTCAGAGGACTTGATTAAACTGCTCTGTCTTTATGAAATTTTTAAGGTTTTGGTTTGGTTTTTAGGGTTTTATGAAATTTTAGTTTTTTATGCATGGAATTTCAGTGGAGGGACAGAAATCGCTCAGATTTCAGTAACATCTTTGTGTTTCGAAGATGAACAAATCTCATGTGGATTTGGATTGACAAAAATTTTCATTTTTGAGTGAACTAACCCTTTAATATTAAAATTTTAAGCTTGTTAACTAAAAATAAAAGGGCTTCCAAGCAATGCTGTTATATTAAGTGATATTGATTAGTAAGACAGTGTAACATTTGGCATATGAGTGAGTGAATTCTCCTTCACGCTTACGATCAATTGTTTTCTACGTGCCTACAGACATGAGTCTAAGCTGAAGCGTCAGTGTGATGTGTGTTTGTGGATTAGGATTCATTTGAACATTCCCAAAGAGTGCGTGGAGTCGAGTAAACATCCTAGCGCAGGCCTCCTCAGTTCCCTGATGGGAGTGGAAACCCCTCCAGTGAATTTCTGAGAAAGGCTGTGAGCCTCCCTCATGTCTCCTCCAGCCCTCTGTCTTTTCTCATGACCCCTGCCACCCCACAAGCGCTTCCTGTCCCTCTACATGACTGTGGCCTCTCACTGCCACATAAGTGGTTTTGCTTCTGTGTTTTTTACTCACTTTGCGATTGGTCTCTTGAGTGGTTAGAGAAGAATGTGTAGTGTAACTGTGTGATTTTTTTTTTTTTTTTTTTTTCAGATTTATGACAGTAAATAAACAAGTTTAAGCAGTTGACAGATGATAGTGTCTTCCCATAAAATTACATCTTTGCACAACCAGAAGTTTATTTTTGGATTGCATTATTGCTCACACAATGGCGGTATTGTCCGGATTTTGGTGGTAATGTCTAAGGCATTTTGTGTGAGCTCTCAGTACTTTAAAAGAATTAATTTAAATGTGTCTTATACATATATTGAATTCATTTTCTAAATGCAGTGCATTCATTTTTTTTTTTTTTTGAAAGAAATAAAGATGTTTTATTGATGCTGTCCTATCTACATTTTGATTAGATATAAAATTAGCTGTTTATGAGGCTGTTGTACATCAGTTGTTATTTCAAATTATTAAATGTGTTAATTCTTTAAAACAGGAAAGTACTTACTTATATGTTCATGGTTAACTTTGATAGTCCTAGTATTTTGTAGTGTTTACAAACCTTTTCTTGCATATTTTTACATTTATATTTAGACATTTAGCAGACGCTTTTATCCAAAGCGACTAAAGAGGACAACGGAAGCAATTAAAATCAACAAAAGAGCAATAACATGCAAGTGCTATGAGTCTTAGTTAGCCTAACGCAGTACATGTAGCAAGGTTTTTTTTTTATTACATAATACACCAAAAGAAAACAGAATAGTAAAAGAAAAAGCAAGCTAGTGTTCAAGGCCTTTTTTTTTTTTTTTTTTTAATTTAATAGTCATATCGTTAAAAAAATGGTGTAGTGAGTTTTCACTCAGAATTTGCTAGTAAATTTAACAGTTAATTACAGGAAAACCAAGAAAAATAGGTGAAAATAGGAAAACTGAAATAGTTTTTTCTTGCAGAACGTACTCCAATATCTTTTGTATTGTTTACAACTCGGACAAAGAAGTTACAGTGTACTTTGATTATACGTAAACTGATAAAATGGACAGATATTTATACAGTAAATTACTAAGAGGTTCATTAAGATTGACTTCTTCGGATGTGATTATATTCACAATGTAGCACAGTTTCTCATAAGTATTATAAATGTTTGCTACATAATAAGCATATTAAAAACACTTACACCCATTAAAGCTTTCTTTTGTTGATCTAGTTCAAGTCCTTCTTTCACTAGCTCTAGACGTCTAAACAAAAGTTGTAGTTTGTCTCTGTGGGTGCTGTGTCATAGCTGGTGAACAGCTGATGCTGTACAATTTTAATTAACATCTAGGAGTCTCCATTTAATAATAACCAAATGGACTTGTGCAATTTAAGGTCCTTATGCGGATGAGGGAAAATTGCTCCAGTTGTCCTGTAAGCACTGAATGAAGTGTTTAAAGAATGACGCTGCACTAATGGACTGATTGTGTTAATGGTGTGTGTTAATAACAGCTGTAACGGTGCACTGAGACCCAGCTGATGCTCAGCTCCTGATTCACTGGGTTCATAGAGATGTCAGTCACCTCCCGGTCCCCCCATGCTGCTGGATGTGCTCGCTGCTGTTTGTGCACTCGCAAAGTTGAAGTCTGTGTTTTAGTGAGCATTTTCTGCATGCTGCCTTCATCAGAAATGTGCAGTCATGTGAATGAGTGATTATGTGAGTGTGAACAGCAGTTTCATGTGCTGTTTATGGTGATTTTCAGTCACTGGATTTGATACACATATGTGGCTAGGAGTGGGCGTTATGACAGAATCTTGTCACCCTGTTAACAACTTATTTTTGCAGAAAATTTAACCAAATTCAAATAATTTGTCTTATAAAAATGTAGAAAATGTGTTTAATTTTGTGTAATACTAGATTCTTAAATTATTTATCTTTTTATTCTGTATTTAATGGAATCAAACTAGAAAATAAGATTATTGTTAATGTTGCTGCCTGAGTGTTTGTAATACAATGGCAAATTTGTCATATTTGTCTCTTCTGACCAACATAATCTAGATATTTTTCCCCTGTTTTGTAAAGTCATAGAATGCTATTGTGGGATTTTGTTTTGTTTTATTTTGTTTTGTTTTGTTTTATTTTATTTTATTTTATTTTATTTTATTTTATTTTATTTTATTTTATTTTATTTTATTTTATTTTATTTTATTTT
>JAHKKF010533069.1:22440-68305 GCA_019740295.1 Labeo calbasu
TTTTTGTTTTTGTTTTTGTTTTGAAAAATATGAAAAGTTAAAGGCTGCGTCCGAAAACCTAGTCAGCTGACTTGCTGCCTCGAAGGCTGTGAAGGCAACTCCGGGAACAGTTTCGGATAGACTTCAGAGGCAGCAGAACGTGACGCCGTTGCTGGTTTCCTAACGGTTAAGTTAAGTTGTAGAAAAACGATCTTATACAGTTATATATAAATGCTTTAATAATACATAAAGACCTCAATGTCATTACCCACTGAAGGTCTGTGCATCGGAGAAGACGACTGAATAAATAAAATAAATAAATAAAAGCACTGATGCAAGTAATACTGCAGAACAGGTCATAGTTATTAGTGGCTGTTTCGTTATTATTGGTAGTATGTTGTAAATATCATTCTTATTCACTACTCATTTGAACCCTTTTAACATTTTATTAAATACTATTATTACAAAAATGCACGCACAGGATTGTGGGAAATCGAAGGCAGCGAAGGATACATCTATGCTGTCTTCAAAATTCCATCAGAAGAAGGTACCTCCGGAGACAGGAAGTGAAGCAGAATTAGAATTCGGACGTGGCTTGATGCCTTCCTGCCTTGGAATGCTGCCTCCGAAGGCAGCATTTTAGAGCTTTCGGACGCAGCCAAAGAGTAATAGTATAAAAGTTAACACAACTATTATGACTTTAGTTTCTAAAAACCCTGCAAGTGTAAAAAGGGACCAAAATTATACAAAAATAATTCAACCCAACATATTTTGTTTTATATCAGTGTAATAATTCCTATTTAATTTTGTGTGATGTTATAATCGTTTTTTTTTTTAATCATTTTATACTTTTTTTTTATATTATAATGGATAGAAACCAAAAAATTAGACATTGTGAAGAACAGAGTTGAAAACATTTATTAAAAATGGCAGTCTCCTGTCAATATATATATATAAGACAGTATAAGTTGATTAACTGATTTCTTTATGAATACGGCAGTTTGCACTTTTGCTTGAAGAGCAGAAGAGCACAAGCAACCTACAGTTACACCATGTTTATAAAAATTAAATCACTCTCTACTGGATGAAACATTTCTGTTTTCATATTTATATATACGTCATTCCGCCCAGTCCTCCATCTGACTCATCGTGTGAATGGGGCGACGCCCATTTTGGGTGGTTACTAATGGATGTCTCTCATTTCAGGAAGCATCTATTCAAGTCCTGGACTTTACAGCAAGACCATGACGCCTACCTATGACTCTCGGGACGGTAGCCCTCTGTCCCCCACCTCAGCGTGGTTTGGAGACAGCCCGCTGTCAGAAGGCAATCCCAGCATCCTCGCTGTCAGTCAGCCCATCACCTCACCCGACATTGTGGTCAAGATGTACAAGCCACAGTCCCTCCTGGACAAGGCCAAGATCAACCAGGGGTAAATAGGGACATGTCTGATCTGAGAAGAGTGTGTGATTGAGGAAGGCTTTCATTCATATTCCTCTAAATGTCTTTGTAAAGGTGGCTGGACTCCTCCAGATCACTGATGGAGCAGGATGTGAAGGAGAACGAGGTTCTTCTGCTCCGGTTCAAGTATCACAGCTTCTTTGACCTCAACCCAAAGGTCAGTGTGTTTTGCACTTTGGCACATATTATATAGGAGATATAATATATAGGAGATTTCACAATCAGACAAAAGTTCATATTATCAAATGAAGATACACCATAATGCTCCTAAAAGTCCAGTGTCTCAGAGTTTTATCATAAAAAATACATCATAAAAATAGACAAGGAAGTTGGCGTGGGATTAAAACATCAAAACCAACCAACGTACAGTGCATATATGATGCATGTTTGACAACTCGACCTTATTATCCCGGTTATTTCAGTATAATGCCAGTAACATGCTGCTGACTGTCTGATTGCCTGTTAGCGAAGTCATGTAGCAAACCGTAATAAAGATGTTATCTGAAGATGAAACGCGTTTGTGGGAGGCCATTAAAGTGGAAGCTTTTAATTAAATGTGGTTGAGTCATACGTCACTAGTACTATTGCTCATGTTTAAACAAACCTCTAACACTACGCATTAAACGTCGGAGCTAACTTGTGCTGCATATTTGCTGCTACATTATTTTAAATTTACCAATCTGCTTAAACTATGAAAAACAATCTTTTTATCTTAAAGGGGTCATCGGATGCCCATTTTCCACAAGTTGATATGGTTCTTAATGAAAAGTCTTAATGAAGGGTCTTAATGAAAAGTCTCTAATATACTTTGATTAAAAATTCTCAATGGTTTTGTAAAACAACACCCTTTTTACCTTGCCAAAATGAGCTCTGCAAAAATCATCTCATTCTAAGGGATTGTTCCTTTAAATGCAAATGAGCTCTGCTCAACCCGCCCCTCTCTTCTCTCTGTGGAAAGACGTTGTTGTTTACTTTAGCCGCATTTAGCCGCATTTAGCCGCGTTTAGCCGCGTTTAGCCGCTAAACGTCCTAACTCCAGGTTATAAGGAAAGGCGATCGCAAAGATTCATAAAAAAACGCTTATACTCACTTCTGCTGTAAGTGAAGCTGGATCATGAATGATTCGCGCGAACATAGACAGATATATGATAATCGGGAGGCGCATTCCCTTTACAAACAAACGTAATCTACTGAATCTTCAGCGGCTCAGATGTCGGGAGTAAAGGACGACCACTATGTTCATTATTACATCCAGCAACACAACACTTCATTCGCTCAATCGGAGATATTCCTGTCTAACTTACATCCCTGCTCCGGCATCAAAACAAGGGAAGTTACTGGACTGTGACAACTGGTCTAAAGTAAGAGCTCATGTCAATCAACTATCGTAGGAGCAGCATCTGTCGGTGTGACGGCATCTGAGAACGGCTCGATTTGAAAAAGGGGATATTATTTTTACAGATTAATTAAAAAACGGTGCATGGATATTTATCATTATAGGGTAGATTTGTACATACACTGCCAACACAACATTAATTTTCAAACAACATGAAAAAGTGAACTTAGCATCCGATGACCCCTTTAAAATGTACTAATTTCCCCAATTTAAAGCCACACAATGAATCAGAGTTTATCATAAGTGGCCTGTCCATA
Source organism: Labeo calbasu (assembly GCA_019740295.1). Classification (NCBI taxonomy): domain Eukaryota; kingdom Metazoa; phylum Chordata; class Actinopteri; order Cypriniformes; family Cyprinidae; genus Labeo; species Labeo calbasu. The sequence continues at coordinate 25,534 of JAHKKF010533069.1, forward strand.
AAACATGACCAATACTTGAGTATAGACAGTGCACAAGGCCAAAAACAAAACACAAATGTGACCCTGGACCACAAAACCAGTCTCAAGTATCACAGGTGTATTTGTAGCAATAGTCAACAATACATTGTATGGGTCAAAATGATCGATTTTTCTGTTATGCCAAAAATCGTTAAGATATTATGTAAAAATGAAGTTCCATAAAGATATTTTGTTAATGTCCGACCAAAAAATATATAACAAAACTTAATTTTTGATTAGTAATGTCCATTGCCAAGAACTTCATTTGGATAACTTTAAAGGCGATTTTCTCAGTATTATGATTTTTTTTGCACCCTCAGATTCCAGATTTTCAGATGATGTATAAATCTCAATTTCAAAAAATTGAGCCTTATGACTGTTTTTGTGGTCCAGGGTCACATATGCAGTGAAAAACTACACATGACACTACAATAATGCAATAAATTTAACACAAAACATCCTAAGGTGCATTACTCATAACAAAAATGAGAAGTTATTTATATAAGTCATATTTCAAATGCGATGATGTGAAATTCAAATGTGAAAAGTATTTTTTTTTTTTTTTATCAAGTAGTGGTTTTTACTGCAGCTTTTTTGCGTTTTTTTAATTTTTTTCAGACAGTTGAATGTGTGAAAACTTAATGGGTCATACAATGGAAAATCAAGATCTTCTTGATATTCCTAGATATTCCTGTTAGTAGCATGAAAACTAACTATAATGTTATTATTTTATATACAGTAGGTGATCAGAGATTGTTGTCTTCATAATCACGATAGATTTTGCTAAAAATCCCATTACTAGTCTCTTATTTACATTATGTTGCACTGTCCATATTATGATAAAGCATTGGTGAGATCACCAAAAATCAGGTGGTTGCAGTAAGCAGGTCATTGAGATCATTGTGTGCTCAGTAGACATGACTGTGTTTGGTCATTTTTTTACCATTAGTTCATCTTGGCAGCTGTTATAGTGAAAACAGAGTCATAGTTTTCAAAAGAGCTCCACATGTAATGCTCATTTCATATGCAAATATGTCAGCCAATCACAGCTGTGAGCATTTCCTTTGAAGTCTCCCAGCAGACATGTCCCTTTCAAATCAGAGGCTAAATTTGAGGTAGAAAATGAACATTTATTACTACATTATTTTTAATGAAAAACCGGACTAAGATTATAAATACACCTCAGCAAACATTATAAAATAATGTTTAAAAAATGCATTTCATGACCCGTTTAAGGTTATTAGTTATAAATAATCAGAAGGATTACAGAGGGATCTACACACTTGTTTTGTAAGGATGGTGTGATGAAAGTGGTGTTGTGGTGTCATGTTTTTAACACTCTCCTGACCCCTGCAGTATGATGCCATCAGGGTGAACCAGCTGTACGAGCAGGCCAAGTGGGCCATCCTGCTGGAGGAGATCGAATGCACCGAGGAGGAGATGATGATGTTTGCCGCCCTGCAGGTACGTGCACGTCCGAGCCACGGCAGAATTTATGCGAACGCGCTGTCTGTTAGGACTGCTGTGTAAGCCTGTCGTTTGACAGTTTGCAGTCTTCACTCAGGTCCTTTGGCCTGGTTAATGAATTGGATGGGCTCTGTGCCTGACTGCGTAGCATCTGCAGCGTGCAAACGCTTGGCTGCTGCGTTTGTTTTCACTGGCTGTTTGGCCAACGATGACCCTGCTATTTCAGACCCTCATAAATGTTGAGTGACAACACCTCAGGACGCCTCACTGTCTTCACATCATGTAAATATAGAGCGGGCGTCTGTTCGAGGGAGGTGGGACATGGAAGACCACCCGGAGTCTCCAATCTAAGGAGGTGTCGGTTGCTTCAGCAGGGATTTGTGGAGGTGTATAAGTGGTGTCGACTTTCTGTGTTTACGTACAGTGAGTTTAAATTAGTCAGGTCTGTCCCTCCCCATCAGTCCGCACCACGTTCAGTCAGTGGATATGAGACTTCAGCTCTGGAGTCTGTGTCTCTGGGTAGAAGAGCTCAGCGCCATCAAACATCAGCAGGTCTAAGTTTAGCCAACATTACAGCCAGGCTGTTAACTGTTGAGAGAAATCGGTCATTCACCTACTAACTACTCTTATCTAAGCAGAGAGATGGTGACATGAAAATGCCTTTAACCTCCATTCTGAAGCAGAGCTGTCATCAGCGTACAGTGAAATATACTTCTGTAGTCCAACTGTTCACTGTACCTCCATGGGGATCGTTTGACAGCTTATATATCTGTATATATAAACATAGAATTACAACTTGAACTAAAATTAAAACTAACTAGATAAAAAACTAGAATAGTGTGACAATGATACTAAAATAACACTGCTACAGAAGATGACGTAAAAATGTTGCCTTATTGGCAAAAAATTACATTAAAATTGATAATCATGATGTCAAAGTGAATATTGTGTTTGCATTTTAATTTCTCTTTCATTTTGTAAGAGTTTTGCAGTTTTTGCAAATAAAAAATAATTGTTAAATTTCACATATGCATAAATATTTAAAACCTAACAAACATGTTTAACACAAACATTTGGATTGACAAATTCCGTTTTATTTAATTGTGAAAACCATCCAGTAACAAGAGTAGCTTGCAAAATGTGAGACACTTTATTTTGTAAGAGTTTTGCAATGTGCAGCCCTGATATTTAGGACATGTGTGGATACTAGTTAAAACCAATTCATGAAAATGCTAAATAAATGTTACATTTCACAAATGCATACAAGTTATGAGTGTAAACATTTTAAAAATACTTTTTAACATTTGCTTTGACAAATTACATTTTATTGAATTGGGAAAATGCTAGCTGCAGGAGAAGGTTACATATAACAATAAAGAAGTTTTTTTTTTTTTTTTATTGTGTTTTTATTTGCAGTACCACATCAACAAGCTGTCCATCATGTCTTCAGACAATCATATGAACAACAGTGAGAAGGAGATTGATGAGGTTGACGCAGCTCTGTCAGATCTGGAGATCACTCTGGAGGGAGGAAAGACGTCCAACACGCTGGTACTGAACCATATGCAGTCTCATGCAATACTAATTCTTACTACTTCCGTTACAGCCACGCACACACACCTATAGGCCTTTATCACACTTCTGCATTCGAACAGCGGAATATTCAAATATTAGCATGAAATAACTTGCGCTGTTGCCTGTGTCCGTGCAGTGCCTATAGCATGGGATTGTTGTGATTCATTGACATACAGTTCATTACAGATACTTCATCTAAACACACCAACCTCATTTACCAGGTATGATGAAAGAGAAAAATGGCGTCATGTTATTCTGATGCAAATTTCATTATTTAAAAGGGAAGCACACATACATGCTGTATGTGTATGTGCAGTACTTCAGAGTCTAAGCAACATTTTTTTTTTTTTTTATCAAAAGAATTAGCCAACATTATACATCACATTAAACATTAATCAAAAATCAGGAAAGACTGTACTAATTACAAATATTATTCACAGTTTTTTCATACACTTACTATAATTTTCCAAGTATTACTTCAAATTGAAGTCATTCGAATGAAGAATTATCATTTTAAAATAACTGGTTTGATAATTTCAAGCAAACCATCTACTCTGGACTTTGACTTGGATAGCATTACATTGCAGACAGAATTGGAGTTTAATCAAAATAAACATGCTGTGCAAAAAAAAATCTGGCTGTATCATGAGCACAAAAACTTTATTTATAACTTTATTAATGCACTTTGTGTTCCCAGGGTGACATCACATCCATTCCTGAACTGGCCGACTATGTGAAAGTCTTCAAGTGAGTCAAAGGATTGAGATTAAGATTTTTTGGTTTTGGTCTCATAAGCTTTAATTAGTGTAAGGCAAAAGAAATAAATACATAAACAAAACAAGGCCTTTTGTAATATATATAGACTGTCCATGTATTAGTCTATTTAAAATTTGTCATTTCCACAACACTAGTGGCAACAAAATTAATTACAGTGTGTTTGTTTAAGCGATGTGACAATATTGGTACAGCCATATGGCTCAGTGAATGTGGGGCAGTTCTACCTGTTTGACTGCTGATTTCCACTGAAAGTGGTTGAAATGCTAGTGACACAAAAATTACAAACTACAGCTTATTATAATCTACTTATACTTTGCTATACTGAATATTGAAAGAGCGGCTGTCACAGAACTGGTCAGTAGTAGAGACTAATCTTTAATCAAAGTAATTTCCCTTTGCTTGCACCTTAGACCAAAGAAACTCACTCTGAAAGGATACAAGCAGTACTGGTGCACGTTCAAGGACATCACAATCTCCTGCTACAAGAGCCGCGAGGAGGCCCACGGCACGCCGGCGCACCAGATGAACCTGAGAGGTGAGCGCTCACGTCGGACGCTGTCGGAAACTGTGTTTGTTTACTGCATCAGCACTGCATCTTAACTGCTGTTTCGCTGTAGGCTGTGAAGTCACACCAGATGTGAACATTTCCGGTCAGAAATTCAACATCAAGTTGCTAATTCCTGTAGCAGATGGTATGAATGAGATCTGGCTGCGGTGTGATACTGTGAGTGACACGTTTTCATGGATTCTTTTATTGATTGCCGCACATTACTGTGCAGTAAATCGCCTCACATTTTCACTTGTCTTTGAACAGTAAAGTAGCATGTTACTTGACTTGCTACCTCAAAAGTAAATTTACAAACTCATTTGGGCTTATATAAATTTGATGTTATTTGATTTTTTTTTTTTTTAAGCTATTTTCCAAAGTAACGTATCTCATTTTCATATTTTTGGCATTCTTGATGTCCTAAAATAACTCAAACTGAAATAAATATTAATAAAAAAAAAACTCTGAAATGACTAAAACTTAAAAGAAAATTGAATAAAATAAAAGCTAATTAAAACTATAATATCTCAGTGATAACAAATAAAGACTGGCACTCAGAGGGTCAAACTCCTTTCCCTGTTCTTCAGGAGAAGCAGTACGCTCAGTGGATGGCGGCTTGCCGTTTGGCCTCCAAAGGGAAGACGATGGCAGATAGTTCCTACAACTTGGAGGTCCAGAACATTCTCTCCTTCCTGAAGATGCAGCACATGAATCCTGATCCTCAGATCATAGAGCCCATCACCACCGACATCAACCCTGAGTGTCTGGTGTCTCCACGATACCTGAAGAAATACAAGAACAAGCAGGTAAATGAGAGATCGGTCTGCCGCTGCAGCGCACAATACAGACAGATACTGATGGCAGGGAGAAAAACAGCAATATGTTTACAAATATTTATTTACTAATGTATGCAAATGAAACGAATTCATTGAACGTTGTTGACATTTCTGCTGCTGATTTTTAAATCGGGTCACAAAACTTGTCCAACTCAGTCTGTAGCCGTATTGGGAAAAAAAAAAAGTAGATTAAAATGATAATAAGCATGATGTTAATTTTATATTGAAGATAAAAAAAAATGTAAATGTGCTCAGCGATGTGACTTTTTTTCTGTACTTATGTGCATTATCTTTTCCCACCTGATTTGTGAACCACGCAAATTTGCGTAAATCAGTGGGGGGAAGAAAATGTGTTTTCAAATAAATACATGCATGGATTGCTTGTAACAGCACTGCATGGCACCATCGTGACTGTATGCAGAAAACCCTTAGCATCTCAGCCAGGGTCCAAAATGAACAAAAATGTGAGTAAAAACCTATGTTGTGGAGTTGCTTTCAAAGTGAAGCACATGTTTTACATGTGAGCAGCTCATGATCCGGTGTTTTCAGCATTTTAAAGCGGCTCAGTTCACAGTAAATGCTGCTCCATAAAGCCAGATCTTATTTCATAATGCAGTATTTTTTTTTCACAATAACAATTTATATCATGGTATAGTAATTTTTGTTATTGTTATTGTTATTATTATTATTATTATTATTTTATTGTTATATTGTTTGTTATTAATAAAAAGAACATACAAGCAAGTAACAAACTAAAGGACAAATACAATAAAACAAAAACAAATGAAATTAATATGGAATTAAGAAATCCATTTTATTTCTTCCCAAATTTCGTTTTATTTTTTTCCAAATTCTATTTTTAATTTTTCTAGACTCTTTTAATGGTTACAATAACAAATATTAATAAAAAAAAAGCATGTCTAATTAATTGAAATCATGAAACTTATACAATTCAACAGCAATTATGAAAAGTTTAACAAACAAAAAAAATTAAGGCCCTATGGGTATTGCAATATCATGCAACACTACTCCACATGAACTTCATCTCTGCAGTCGCTGCGAGTTTGGGTTGCTTATAACGCACATTTGAAAATGTAACATGAACCAACCATGCTCCTAGATTTGTAGCATTTTGAATAGAATTGTTTATAAATATTAATATTGTCATTTTACTGTTGCGACAGTGTTGTAATAATCATTATTATTATTATTATTATTATTGTTGTTGTTATTATTATATTAAATGCTTTTTAATTTACTGTACAATATGAATAGCAATATTTATAATTGATTTAAAATATTTTGTATATATATTTTAATGTTTTTAATAATAGTATATTAAAGGCCAAAAAACAGGTTTTCCTTTCCTTAACTGATCACATGCCTAAAGTTGTGCTCAAAATTATTCATAGCCTTGGTAAATATGATCAAAAAGGCTGTGAAAATAAATCTGTATCATTAATCCTTTTGATCTTTTATTTAAAAAATGTACAAAAATCTAACCTTTCACTGTAAGAATAAGAATTTAAAATGGGAGAGAAATCTCATTATGAAAAAAAATGTTTTTCCCTAATACACATTGGCCACAATTAATCATACTCTTTTGTTTAATACTTTTTGCAACGTCGTTTTGCCAAGATAACAGCTCTGAGTCTTCACTTATAATGCCTGATAAGTTTAGAGAAGATCTGACAAGAGAAAAGACCTCCAGATCTCCAGACCCTTCAGATTTCCAGGTCTGTGTTCTTGCGTTTTCTCTTCAGTTCACCCCACTCGTTTTCTACAGGGTTCAGGTCAGGGAACTGGGTTAGTCATAGCAGAAGCTTGGTTTTGTTCTCAGTGACTCATTTGTGTTTTGATGTTTGTTTGTGGATCATTATCCTGTTGGAGGATTCAACCACAGCCCATTATAAGATTTCTAGCAGGGAAGGTCAGTTTTTAATATTTTATCTGTTGGTATTTGTTAGAATCCATGATCTCTGGTCGAAAAATTGACCCACAACATTAAAGATGCAACACATGGGGTACTTTTTTTGTCCCTGTGTGCACCAAACCCATCTTGAGTGTTTGCTGCTAAAAAGCTCATTTTTGAGTTTCATCAGACCATAGAACCCAGTCCCGTTTCCAATAGTGTCTAGCAATATGACATTTTTGAGTGAAGGGTCAAATGGATAAACAATGCAGACTTATTGTCACAGCCTTCTTTGATCATATTTACCAAGGGTCATTTTGAGCACAACTGCATATACTAAATATCCATTAAATATTAAATGCATATCACTATTTAAATACCGTTAAGTTCTACTTGGTAAATGATAGTAGTAAGAGAAGAAAACATTGACAAAAATGTAAAAAAAAAATCGTCTTTTTCTAGCACTAAAACAGTCATCCTGATAAGGATATGCTGAGTGTCCAGTGAAATTTCTCAAAATCATGTAGTTTTTGATTGAAAAACAAGAGTAAAGTGAAAGTATGTAAGGAGGGCGAGTGTGTGGGAGTCAACAGACGGCTCCTGTGTGCTGCTGCTGCTGCTGCTGGTGTCGTCTTACAGTGGCCCTGGACTCAGTCCAGCTCCTGTGATGCTGGGGGATGGTGGGCTTCCTGTCCTCACATCTCACTCGCTCCCCCACCAGCTTATCGCTGGAAGAAACTTTGAGGAGCTGGGGTGGGGTCTTCAGAAACAGGCGGGAAAAAGTACAGGAAACAAGCCGTGCCTGGGAATGTGGAGAGGCAGTCTGGGAAGAAGACAGCAGTTTGTTTGTGAGAACGACGTTAGAGTCCGGATGATTTCTGAATGCTTTTATCCATGCATTTCAAGCTCAATATCTTTTCTTCAGAGGCTTACTCTGGGATTTTATTCCCAGAGGAGATGAGTCCAAAACCACTGAACTTTGGGAAACAAGGATAATGACTTTCTCACTTAACTTTCCAAACTCAAGACCAGGAAAGCGGATGTTGTCATCCAAATGGTGGGGAATTTCACTAGAGTTCCTTGGTTTAAACGTGTGTGGCGCCATCTTGTGGAGTCACGGGTGTATGGTTTGGAGTGTGATGAAAACATATTTTAGGTTAATCATAAACTACAGCTCAGCCATGAACTTTGAACCCTTTTTAAATGTTTAAAATCCTACACTTTCTAGACTTTTAAAAATGTACTGATTTGTGTTCAGGACAAAAGGTGCCATTAGAGTATTTTTTATTTTTTATTTTTTTTGCAGTGGAGCTTAATGGACAAACCATAAGATATAAAAATATTAAAAAAAACAAAACAACTAGAGAGTTGCAAATTTGGATGTTGGTTTTACCAAGCCTTGTCTGAAAGTTATAAAAGCTTTAAGTTTGAAAGTTTTTACTCAGAAGACACTACTTCTGACCCCATTAGACCATTAGATTCCTCTACTGGTAGTTGATTGGCATTGTTAACATGTTAGCATGTTTTTAGATTTTGTTAGCATGCGTTAGCATTTTTATTTTTTTTTTAATTGTTGTGTAGTTTTACACATTGCTTACATGTTTTAGTACATTTCTAACACGTTTTAGCACATTGCTAGTATGTTTCTTTAATTTTTTGCACATGTAGCATGATTTAACATGTTGTTAGCCTGTTCCTAGCATGCTTTAGCACATTGCTAGGAGCATGATTGGGCAAGCTTTACAGTATTTTACAATAACTGCATACAATCACTCTTTTCTTCAAGAGGTATTGTTTGAAGGATTTGACCCCCTCATCTGAAGTTTATGGAAATGGGGACCTGTTTGGAAGTCTAATACTGGAATTCTGAAAGTCGAATCAGTTAGAAAAGATAGAGGATACAGAGTTAGAACATCTTGAAGGTCTGTGCCAAGTTTGGTGGTCATAGCTTAAAAACTCTAGGATGAGTTGCTGTTAGAAATTTGCTCTCAGAAGAATAATAAGCTTAGGACATGTTGGCTTTGTCAAGCCAACATCATAAACCATTAAATGTACTACATGAATCACTCTGACATGACTGCAAAAACAACTTCTCCCATTTTAATTAGCGAGGATAAATCTACACTACGATCGCCACAGTTTGCAGACCACGAAAGTCTTTTGCTTGGTGTCAGATCAACGTTATCGCAGGACTCTGCTAGCTGACGTATTTCTATGCCTGCACAATATGTACAGTCAATCTGGCTGTATCTAATGTGATCCCATCGCAGTGTGTTCCTCTGATCTCTCCTGTCCAGCTGATCCTCGTGATCCTCTCCCGCTGTATACTCACATGCGCACCCTGCCCTTTTCTCTTTCTGTACATTAACGGTTGTGTTGATTCTGTTATTCTGCTTGTTTGCTGCTTTATTCATTTATTTGCTTTTCCCTTGTTTCCTCTCTGTGTTCCTCTTCCTGTTTCCACCCTCCTCAGCCAGGCTTTGTCAGGGACTTGGTAAGTCACCCGTTTGACAGCTGGTAAATGTCCGTGACTCACTAACACTGGTGCTGTGTCTTACTCCAGAGATTCTTCTATTAACCGCTTTACCATTTATAGCTGTAGCTCACCCCAAAGCTCACATTACAACTGTTAAAACATTTAAGATCATGTTTTGAGTCACTGGTGTCTCCTCCAGGACAGCTATCTGCCAGAATGCTGTTAAAAGTCAAATTATGTATAAGCTCTCATGTGGTGGATATTTATAGAAATATAAAGAAGCATCTTGTATTCTCATGACCTTCAGGCTTATAGTTTCATATTATACTGTAAGCATGATTATATCCCTAAATTTAATATCATCATTCAGAATTATCATTTTGTTTGTATTAATTTAGATGACACAATGCAGGTTTCTACAGAGCCCCTAAAAGGACATGGTGATGGAAGAAAAATTGATATGTGTTTGCGTTCTCTCTCAAAACTTTTACACTCCCCCGAGATATTTTGAATTTGTTTGCAAACCTTTGGCACTCCCCAGATAAACTTTGTGTTTGCATGCAAAACTTCTGCGGTGGAAATAATGAGGTGCAAGAAAAAAATAGATTTCATTGCTTTTGCAAGAGAATGCAAAGGTGAATGGGATAGGTTTGCGAGAGAGAGTTGAGAGAATGTTAAGTTGCTTGGGTGAATGCAATAGTTTTGCAAGAAAATGTAAAGTTTCTCTGGAAAATGCAGTAGTTTACTGAAAGTAAGTAAAGGACCTTGGTTGAATACTAGTTTTGTGAGTGTAAATTTTATTGGGTAGATGCAATACTAGTTTAGCGAGAGAATGTAAAGTTTCTTAGGCAAATGAAGTAGTTTTGCAAGAAAACTCAAATGTTTAATGACAGAGTGTAAAGTTTCTTGGACAAATGCAATAGTATACATTCAGTTTCTTGGGCGAATGCAGTAATTTTGCGAGAGAAAATGCAGTAGCTAAGTGAGAGAACAAAGTTTCCTGGGTGCATGCAATAGTTTTGCAAGAGAATCTAAAGTTTAACAAGAATGCAAATTTCTTGGGCATATGCATTCGTTTTATGAATGTAAATTTTATTGGGTAAATAGCGAGAGAATGTAAAGTTTCTTGGGCAAATGAAGTAGTTTTGCAAGAAAACTCAAATGTTTAATGACAGAGTGTAAAGTTTCTTGGACAAATGCAATAGTATACATTCAGTTTCTTGGGTGAATGCAGTAGTTTTGCAAGAGAATATAAAGTTTAATGAGCAAATGCAGTAGTTTTGCGGGTGTAACGTTTCTAGGGGTGAATGCAGTAGTTCAGTGAGAGAACGTAAAGTTTCCTGAGCAAGTGCAATAGTTTTGTAAGTGTCAAGTTTCTTGGGCTAAAGCAATAGTTTAGCCAGAGAATGTAAAGTTTCTTGGGCAAATGCGATCGTTTTGTGAGAGAGTCTAAAGTTCTGAATGTAAAGTTTCTTGGGTGAATGCAATAGTTTTACGAGTGTAGTTTATTGGGTAAATGCAATTGTTTAGCAAGAGAACATAATATTTTTTGGGTGAATGCAGTAGTTTTGCAAGTGATTGTGAAGCTTCTTGGGTGAATGCAATAGTTCAGTGAGAGAATGTGACATTTCTCAGGCGAATGCAATAATTTTGCGAGTGCAAAGGTAATTGCGTAAATGCAGTAGTTCAGCGAGAGAACGTAAAGTTTATTGGGTGAATGCAATAATTGTAGGAGAGAATGTAAAGTTTGTTGGGCGAATGCAGTAGTTTTCTGAGAGAAGGTAAAATTTTCCTCCCATCTCATTTTTTTCCATCACCATGTCCTATTAGCGTCTCTGTAGTTTTCACTATAATCTACACATTTGTCTCATAGAATGTTTAAAATCTTGGACTAAAAAATTGACTGCCCCTTTCAGGGAGTTTGTAGCATGTCAGCTGATCTGCTCTGATAAAAGCTTTCATAAGGCAAGTAACTGATCTGTGGGAGACTCCAGTGACGTAACTCATTTCCTTCATGTGTGAAAATGTGTCATGTTCTGGGGAAATAGGGACTAAACAATGGGAGCTGGGATTGTAATGGCTTCTGTAAATGTATGTTATGTCGCATGTATAACAGATCATAAGGGATGCTTGAAGAGGATCGTCTTGTGTGTTCACTGTGATATTTGTGGTGATTGAATACAGCAGTATCATACTGACGTGTCTGGTGTTTCATTCTTTTCTGGGGTTGTTTTCTGATGACATTGTGTCCATGTGTTCACTCTGACCTTCTGCTGAACTTATGATGGTGTATTAATGGTAACATATGCATTATCCTCAGATTTCGGCCCGTATTCTGGAAGCCCATCAGAACGTGGCGCAGATGAGCCTCATTGAGGCCAAGATGCGCTTCATTCAGGCCTGGCAGTCCTTGCCGGAGTTTGGAATCACCCATTTTCTTGCCAAGTGAGTGTCTATACCTGACATTTTTATCTCTCAGATATTTGATGAAATGTTAAAGGACCAAACTAAAAAGGACCAGATCAAAAGATCAATTCTTTGTAAAGATCTGGTTCAAAAAAATCATTTGTTCACAAATTGGGCAATGCTACTTCTTGGATGAATTCTCTTGGAAATGCCAAGTACACAAGTAGGTCAAGATTTTATCTCAATAACAACTGAAATTTTAGCCTTGCACAAATATGATATAGCTTTGGAAAGCTTATAAAAAATTTAAGTGCACAAGTCATATGGGCTATATAATTTGTTGTGTTGTTTACCATGAAAGTAATTCATACAAGTTTGTAATGACATCTTTCATTTTGTCTCTTTGCACTTTCATTGTTTCTTTATAAAATCTGTTTGGACAAACATTGAGTCTGTCTTTCTCTGTCCTTCTGTTGGTAATTGTTGCATTTGTTCAAATTAGGTTTCAGGGGGGCAAGAAAGACGAGCTGATTGGCATCACCTACAACAGACTGATCCGTATGGACGCCGGCACAGGAGACGCCATCAAGACCTGGCGCTTCAGCAACATGAAACAGTGGAACGTCAACTGGGAAATTAAGATGGTGAGATGCTCTTTTTGTTGATGCTGTTAACTGTGGCTAATGGTTATGTAGTTAGTTGTTGTGAACGAGACTCCATGTTAACTGTTTCATCAGGTAAATGTCCTAGTAACTTAATTAAGGCCATCTGTGACTGTGGCTTATGCTTGTTCTGATTGCTGCAGATCTGCTGGTCTTATCTGACATACTGTGATTCTGATTCAGATAATACTGTTTACATGTACTGATAAGCACCACAGTAATACAGAAAGCCATATGATGAATTAGAGTTCAGTGGTCTGTCCATAAAACATGATGCTGCGCAGGAAAACGCTCATTTTCCAGTCTTTTTTTTTATTTATAAAAAAATTCAGCATTTACTTTCAGCACGTCCCTTAATCAAGTCTGTGTTTTGGCTTTTTATACTGTAGTTAATAGTTGGGGCAGCTCCACTATAGAGCGAAAAAAAATCCCTTGGGTTATTGATTTATTTGCATATGTGTTTTCTGTTAAAGGAGAAGTCCACTTCCAAAATAAAGATTCACATATAATGTACTCACCCCCTTGTTATCCAAGATGTTCATGCCTTTCTTTCTTCAGTCGTAGAGGAAAACATTTCAGGATTTTTCTCCCTATAATGGGCTGATATGGTGCCCCGAGTTTGAACTTCCAAAATACAGTTTAAATGCGTCTTTAAACAATCCCAAATGCGGTTGTAAATGATCCCAGCCGAGGAAGAAGGGTCTTATCTAACAAAACGATCTGTTATTTTCATAAAAATAATACAATTTATATGCTTTATAATATCAAACGCTCATCTTGTCTTACTCTGCCTGAACTGTTTTGTTCTGGTTCATGACAGTTAGTGTATGTCAAAAAACTCCCATCTCATGTTCTCCCTTAACTTCAAAATCATCCTGTATCGCTGTTTTACCTTTTTTGTTAGGGGTGTTTGATCTTCTTTGCATGTTTACTTTGCAAAGACTGGGTCGGTACTTCTGCAGCGATGTAGGATGATTTTGAAATGATTTTTGAAGTTGAGGGAGAAAATACGATTGGAGTTTTTCGACATACCCGAACTGTCTTGAGCCAGAATACACAGAGTTCAGGGAGAGAAAGACAAGATGAGCGTTTGAGATAGGGCTGCACGATAAATCGGATGCGAAATGCACAAGCTATTAAAGCCAGTTCTGTAATCAGCAGTAAATCTCCATCATGTGCGTGCTTTCAGATAGAGCAGCGTCAATATACAGAGCCGCAGTTCACCGACAAGCTGTGCAAAACCACACAAATGATATCATCGATATTATACATCGATATTATAAAATCACGCTGCGATAATAAAGTTGCTTGTGTAGCTTCTCAGTGAACTACGGCATAAATGCTGCTAAATCTGAAAGTACGTGTAAATACCAAATTTAATAACATGTTTTACTTAAAACTCACTTCATAACTTCAGTCGAGTGATTGAAATAAATCCTTCTGTGAGATGATGTGGCTTCTTGCAAAGAATAAGGCACGCAAAATATTTTATAGCATTCTAAGCAGCAATAAAAGCAATGTCGAATAACACTACATTATTATATACTGTATTATAATGAAAGAAGTCAGATAAATCATATATTGTCATAGTTGTGTGTTTATTAGTCACGGTAAATCAATAAAAGCAGTTAAATCTTACGTTTATTCAGCTGCAGCGATCGTTATTTCCTGGATTCTTCTTCTGGGCATATTTGGATTTTCCGTGCGAGCGCGCCCTCTGGCCGTCGGATGGTTATTTACTACTTATCACAGAACCGTGCTCCACTGACAAGATGCGCACATAAATATCTAAATATCGCAGCTTTTCTTAATATCGATTGCGATATTGTCGCGATTTATTGTGCAGCCCTAGTCTGAGATTAAAAAATATTTAAATTGTATAGATCAGACCCTTCTTCCTCGGCTGGGATCATTTACAACCGCATTTGGGATCATTTGAAGCCGCATTTAAACTGCATTTTGGAAGTTCAACCTTGGGGCACCATATCAGTCCATTATATGGAGAAAAATCCTAAAATGTTTTCCTCAAAAAACATCATTTCTTTACGACTGAAGAAAGAAAGACATGAACATGTTGGATGACAAGGGGGTGACTACATTATATGTGAATCTTTGTTTTGGAAGTGGACTTCTCCTTTAAGTATTAGGATTTATGGCTCATGTAGTCTGGTATGGTGAGACTATAGAAGAAAAATAGTTCTGAATAAGTCAGTTTTAACTCAGAGAGTTAAACTGACCAAAAATATGCAATTTTTGCAGATGCTGATATTTAAATGGACAAAAAGTGATAAAATTCTGATGCTTGTAAATCAGTGAGATCTTTATAACAGGATAGCACATATCATAAAATGATCTAAATTTTAGTGGTCATTTTTATATCTCCAAATAAAGTCTAAGTAAGATTATATTTAAAAGATCCAAACATAAAATGCAATGCAATCCAATAATAATTGAGAGATGAGCACATAAACGTTCCTCAATAGATGTGAGATGTTTTGAAGGCTTGTGAAGATCACTCCTCCACTGAGGAACAGTGAAAGTAAAGCTTCTGCAAAGAAACGTTCCTCAAAAGATCCTGATGATCAGATTTGAGACTAAAAAATGATTAATGGAGAATCAAGTAAAGCCAAGCTGCTTCAGTCCAGTAAGTGTTCATAATGTTTACTTACTAAGAAGTTAACTTGATTAAATTCAGTCAAGATTTGACAAAAAAAGACACGTGAAGCACCAGCTGACGCTGGACATTTGTACAATTATACTAAAAGACTCTTGACTTGCTGAAGTAAGCGTGGCATAGATTGTGTGTGAAACGGGTTCAACAGCAACGTTTGGACAAGTTGATCATTTAAAGACCTGGAGGCTTTATGGGGTTAACATCCAAAAAACAACACGCCTCACCTTGAAGTCAAGATCAGCTGTTTTTCAGAAGGCCACTCGCATCAGCATCTGCTCTGTTCTCACGGCAGGTGACGGTGGAGTTTGCGGACGAGCCCAGTCTGGCGTTCATCTGTGCCGAGGTGGACTGCAAAGTGGTGCACGAGTTCATCGGCGGCTACATCTTCCTGTCCACACGTGCCAAGGACCAGAACGAGTCTCTAGACGAGGAGATGTTCTACAAGCTGACCAGCGGTTGGGTCTGAGCGCCGCAACGCTTCAGTCTGCTACTTTCACACTTTTTCTTCCTCTCTCTCTTTTTAACCACTCCATCGTGGACGTATCATAATTGTTTGAAAACTTTTTTTTTTTTTTAATTCTGTTTATGCGCATGAATGCGTTCATAACACTAGCAGAAGTGCCGACCGAGGACGTCCCGAGTCCGTAAATCTCTGTTTCAGCAGAGCCGTTTACCGCTTCCCTCCAGAAGTGATTTGTTTGAGATGAAGCAATAGTAGCTGACCGTTATATATATGAATTATATCTATGACCTTTGACCCTGAATAGAATTACGCCAGCTTTGTGCACCGCGGAAATGCCGATTATTTATTTGTCACTAATTTACGTTGCATCTTTCTGAATAACTGGTGAATGTGCGGTGCTCATTTATGCCTATTAATCTTTATTGATAACTGTCACGTTAATGTGACGCCATAGAGACACTAGAGAAGGAAATGTTACACTAGCTTTAACGTTGTTGCTTCTGAACGCTGTCGACCGACGAGCAGATGACGCTACACTTCTGTCGACGTTTTTTTTGTCAAAAACCCAATCAATTTGATCATTTCTAAGCACTTCGCAGATAAGCTGTAGTTTGAAGTTTCGTGCGTGTTCGACACTACATTACATTTATTGACGCAGATATTTTTTTACACTATGAAGGAGAGTCGTCCACTTTTTTTGTAGCAGCTCGCAACATAGGAGAACGATTATGAATCTCTGACTCCACAATCTGCTTTTGAAGGTCATTGATTTCCCGTTGTAGGAAGTTTGTTTTATTATGAAGTCTGTTATTTTATTCATCACGCTTTATTGTGAACCAGTATAGTATTATTCAAAAGCATTTCTTTAATACGTACCAGCGATAGGTCACAAACCATGCAATTTCCATTTTTTTTCTTTCCAAAATGAAGGATCGCTAAATGAAGTATTAGAATTTTTTTTGTATCTAATGTAAAAAACACAGGTTTTAAAAAAAAAAAATCATTGTACAGTTATTTTGTTGCTGCTTTTTTCTGTCGTCTTTGGAAGTGTATTTTTCCAGAAGAGAGGGAAAAAAAGCCATTTTTCGACATTTACGGATCGGTGCCTGTCGATCTTAAGGACTTTTAGAAATATATATTATAAGTGCATATGAAGAAGTCTGGAGCTCCTGGCTGGAATAAAATCATGTAGATTATGGCATTCTTTATATCTCTGATGAGAAGGAGCTTCTGATGGTTTTATTTAGTTTTTCCTGCCTTAACTGACGAATATCCACACTCGTTCGATTCTGCTGCAGGAGCGTATAGCCTTTATGAACGTGTGTGTCATACACTTCAACACTAATGAACGCAGCAGAATCGCTCTTTCTGTGCCTTTTAGTGCATCACTTCTTGTCAGTATTGTCTGCTGATGTTTCTCCGTATGAAGGTGGTTTCAGAGCCAGAAATGAAGATTATTATTTTTTTGTTTATTTGGTTTTGTTTTCTCAGATGCCAGCAGTGCGTTGCATGGCCTGCTGTTTTAAGATTGTAAAAATGCCATTTACCTGACAAATAAATAAAATCATTTTTATTTAAAATCACAAGAGGATGGTTCAGCATGCCTTTATTTCATGTGGTTTTTCCCATCATTCAGGCTGCAATGGCGCGTCTCCACCACGAGAGAGCAGTTTTTAGCAAAGCTTGCAAATATGGGTCTTCAGAATCGACATGAAGTGGCTTGACTAAAATCTGAAGTGGGTTTACAGTCAGCAGTAGCTTGTACTTGAAGATGCAAGAGTAACATGTTAAATAAACAGAAACTAAAACCGCTCGTTTAGTACTTAGTTTAATTTACTGAGGTAGAAAAGCAGCATGCTGAACAATATTCTGTTTAAGCAGCTTTTCATGTGCTAATTGATTAAAAAATGTACTGGATGTATTTGAAAACTTTTTTTTTTTTTTCCTCTAACACCTTTGTATCGTTTTGTGGGTGTTGATGGTTTCTGTATGTCTGCTTTATCAAAAGGTTATAGAAAACTTCAAGTGCCGTTAACAAATCATCATGAAGGGTGAAGAGACCGCTGAACTTTACAACTATTGTTTGACTGGTGTTCTGACATAGTCTTTGATTTAACTCATGATTATGAAGTAAACTAGTAAAATATCTTGGTCTTCTGTGACAGCTTCAACTACAGAGCTTGTCTCATTTGTAGATGCTTCTGTTCTGCAAGAGCAGTAAAAACAGTCAAATAAATAAATACGAAAAAAAACAACTTTGGGCGAAGGCAAGTTGGAAGGTTTTTGAAACGTGTGCTGGTCATGAGCACCTGTTAACTACTCTCATCATTTGCTCCAAATTGTAGAAATTCATACATAGATCCATTAATATTCGTCTACAAAATCAAAGTGATTGCTGTTTACACCTCTTTTACTTTATAACTTGTGTATGGCATAATGTAGAGGAAATTGGCGTTATTTATAATGTTGTGTCTGTTTAATTATCACAAACGGATTTACGGTCCATTAAGGTTTACAGCAGGTGTTTACAGTCATCAACTAAAAATCTATACCAGTAAGGAGAACAAACATATGTAGTTGGGTATTACACATCTGCCTTCACATGTAGACAATCAATTTTAGATTAAGGACACAAGTAATCAAAGTAATGTCAGCATTGCTGAATTAGATATTGAGATATTTGTTATACAATAAATAATATTTATTAAACCATAAATAATATTATTGTAAATATTAAACCTTACTATTGCATTAAATGTAAATAATTCACACACACACACACACACTATATTTAATGGCAAATGAAAACAACAGTTTATTTTATTCTAATGATTGATTAATTTTTAGATTTTAGGCGATTTTTAGATTTTAGGAAGTAGAATTATGCCGCATTATGTAATATGGTGTTCAGTCTGGGAAAAAAAAGAAGCCAAACTTGGGTGCGCCTACGTGTTTCTACATGTATTTTGTCATGTGCTCTAGACATCAGTTTCAGTTCTATAAAGCCAGCACATCCTGGCCTGAGATGCTGAGGTTACTGTAGATGTCTGTATAACCCCCAATTTGGCTGTGATTAAACCAAGTCAAATAAAAATAATAAATCTGTGGTTCTGCAATGCCTAGACACACAGATGATCACTCAGAAGTGAGGAACTTGTACCATTAGACCATTTAAAATGGATTAAAGTCATATACCAAAAGCCAAGGAAGTTGATGCCAGTCATTATTAAGTGATTAAATCAAACTCAAATAATGAAATTCAAACAGATTCAAATGAAACACAGCAGAAGGAGTAACAGGCATGAGGATTTATAGCCTAAATAATTACCTCAAGAAAGGAAACTAATTGATCACTTTTATTACGGTAACTTTTATAAAATGGTTAAATGGTTGATCTCAATTAATTCAATAAACACTATATTTGTTTAGGTGAGAAAACAGAATGCTAGGTCTAAATGTGACCCTGGACCACAAAACCATCAGATGTTTTTTTTTTTTTTTTTTAATTTAACATCTGAAAGCTGAATAAAAGCTTTGCATTGATGTATGGTTTGTTAGGATACGACAATGTTTGGGAGAGATACAGCAATTTAAAAATCTGGAATCTGAGGGTGCAAAAAATTAAAATACTGAGAAAATCACCTTTAAAGTTGTTCAAATGAAGTTCTTAGCAATGCATATTACTAATCAAAAAAGTTTTGTTATATTTATGGTAGGAAATTTACAAAATATCTTCATGGAACATGATCTTTACTGAATATTCTAATGATTTTTGGCATAAAAGAAAAATCGATAATTTTGACACCAACAATGTATTGTTGGCTGTTGCTACAAATATATCTGTGCTACTTAAGACTGGTTTTGTGGTCCAGGGTCATAAATAGATAGTGTTGGGTAAAGTTACTTTTAAAAGTAATGCATTAAAAAAAGTAACTAATTATGTTACTTAGTTACTTTTTATGGAAAGTAATGTGTTACACTACTTTTGCATTACTTTTGTATTACTTTTAAAATGTGGAGAGGGCTTGCTTGTTAGTTTTTAATATAAAAAGTTCTATTTTTAGCAAATGTAAAAGCCCTTTCACACCAAAGTGAAATGAATAAGCCTCAGGCTGAAGGAAAAGTAAATTCACATCTGTACAGTAGAACACAGGGAAAAAAGTTCTACACTCTTCAGCAATAAAAAAAACAGTAAAGCACAAATGTTAGTTTATCTAAAGTCATTTTTCTTATTAGTTTGGTAAACTGGATCATCAAAGGTCGGCAGCAAAGACATTGGTTACTAAAATGTGATTAAATATATTAAGGATATTTGTGTTATTTAACATTTATTTATTGCAGGTTTGCGTCATATTCTGAGTTTGCATTTCACTGTTTTAATTCATTCTGAATATTTTTTTTTTTTTTTTTTTTGCATGTTCACATTTAGTCTAGAACTACAGTATCATCATGTTCACAGCGCACACAACGCCTCTGTACTTCTGATTTCTCTCAACATGGGGACAGGTGACTAGTCAGTCAATAAATAGGGAAAAAAGGTAACTGGCATTACTTATTTGAAAAAGTAACTCAGATATGTTCTTGTAAATGAGAAAGTAATGCATTGCATTACTAGTTACTTAAAAAAGTAATCTGATTACGTAACTCACGTTACTTGTAATGCGTTACCCCCAACACTGCAAATAGATATTGTCAAGAAAGACGATTGATGTTTATCACTACATGTTATGCTAACTTTGTTATATTTATATAACATTACTGACTAGGGTTCACCATTTTCATTACTTTTCCTTGTATGGAAATGAACATTTCCACATAATAGTCTTGGTATTCCATGATTTTTCCATGACAGTTCTCTCTCCAAACGTCTTTGTTGCTTCAAAATGTGCGCAGCCTATTCGTGGAAGTGGCAGTACTGGCGTAAAGACACAATAAGTGTGCTTTTAAGGAAGTAAAGCGCAGCAGGTAAAAGCGTCGTGTGAGTGTGATCGCGTGTGTGTTTAATGCGAGTCCAATAAGAACTGCAGCGCGTCTGATCCACGTCACTCACATTTCCACGCAGTGAAGCAGCTGCAGTTTGTGCTGTCGAGGCAGTGCACACTACAGAGTAAACACTGGACGAACACTAATCACTGCAGTCTGACAGAAAAAGCGCGGGTTCAAACTTTATACGTTTGCAGATGGAAAAAGCAGCGAGGACGGGAGAATAACGCTGAACACACAGTGAAAGGTAAGAAAAACAGCAGAGCTAAGTTACAGTACAACAGTCTACTAATGATGTATTTGAGCTGTAGTGAGAGAGGAGGAACACGTATAAGTCTTATGAAGATCTTGAGAAACTCCAGGTAGCTAATAAGTGTTTTTCCTGTCAGTGTTTATTGTGACCGAACGCTAATTTCGTTCTTAAAAACACCGTGTGACAGAAAACCGCTTGACTCCTCTCAATAACATCTTTATGAAACGAACACAATACTCTCTATTGTATGTCTGGCGACAAACACCGACGCTCTTTCAGTTTTGAAGAAACCGAAGACAGGAGTGATCCTACTCGTACTTCAGGAGCAAGTATTTGCCTGGATTCACACTGGTTTTACTACTACTGAGGTTGTATCGATATGCAACATTGCTGCTTATTTTATTTGTTGATAAACACCACAGAAGAAATGGATGATTGCTGTTAAACAACATACTGAAACTTATCATAAAATGCTGACTTGGGCTGCGTTTCAAAATCTTGTCAGCTGTCTTTCTAGACGGCATCACTGGAGACGCAACCCTGTTGAATGATTAAAACCTCGGTAAGAAAAAAAACGTTTTTTGGTTGTAGTTAGGTTACATCACAACATTGAGAATTAGAAACCATGTTTAAAATAAAAACTACTAATTTAACCAAAAAAAAAAAAAAAAAATTACAAGTCTTTAGAAAAAAAAGAAAAGAAAAAGGTAGACTAAACAATTTGTTGTGATTTATACATCATCTAAATAAGCTTTCCATTGATGTGTGGTTTGTTAGGACAGTATTTGGCTGAGAGACAACTATTTGGAAATCTGGAATCTGAGGGTGCGAAAACAAAAATACTGAGAAAATCACCTTTAAAGTTGTCCAAATGAAGTTCTTAGCAATGCATATTACTAATCAAAAATGAAGTTTTGAAATATTTACAGTAGGCAATTTACAAAATATGTTAATGGAACATGACCTTTACTTAATATCCTAATGATTTTTGGCATAAATGAAAAATCGATCATTGTGACTCATACAATGTATTGTTGGCCATTGCTACAAATTTACCTGTGCTACTTAGGACTGGTAATATATTTAACTCATGCAATGAATAGAAAATTATAAAAATGTTGAAATCCCCATTCATCTCAGTAGCCTCACATGACCAGTCGAATATTTCTCACGAACCCTTGAGATTGGACACATTTGCCTGTAGAAGGAATTCATCATTGCTAACTGTGAATAGAGCATTTCTGCTATGACCAGTAACAGAAAACATTTAGTGAAATGCTACATTAACGCTGCTAAGTGTCGGTGTAAGGTGACTGTCTTGTACCATATAGTCAGTGTAACTTAAACCAAAAATTACTGAGTGTAGATTTGCAACACAAATTAAATTCTGAGAACATGTGTAGAAAATACCTGCATGGTGGGTTTACAAATAAATACTCAAAATTGTAAAAAAGATTTTTACCCACAAAACACATTACAAATGGTGAGTTGTGTCTACATTATAATTTTCAAGTCTCTGCAAAAAAAGTTAAATATAATTTGGTGTGACAAAATCAGTGTGTGTGAAAATTTAAAATAATGATTAACTTATGTTTTTGGCAGTGAAAGTCACTGTAGTCTCACCATCAGAGTCATAGTTTGGTGTCAAACTGAACAACATTGTACTGAGGTGTAACTGTGTAATTTTCAAAAAGATTAAAAGACATACATTAATATACTTAAAGAAATCGCATAGTTCACCTAAGAATACAAATTCATCATTTACTCACCCACATCATGTCATTTAAATTTGGCTAAAGGCAACTCAAGCATATGTGCGTGACGCCCCATAACAAATGTCACTGGTTCTTGTGCATCAAACAGTTGAATTTCCATTGACCACATTTGATAAACTTTGTGTGTTGATCAATATTAATTAAGGGAATAGTTTTCTCACAAATGAAAACTGCTAAAAATTTACTCACCCTGAGGTCATCCAAGATGTAGATGAGTTTGTTTCTTCATCAGATTTGGAGAAATGTAGCACTGCATCACTGTCTCACCAACGGATCCTCCGCAGTGAATGGGTGCCGTCAGAATGAGAGACCAAACAGCTGATAAAAACATCACAATAATCCACAAGTAATCCACACCACTCCAGTCCATCAGTTAATGATTTGAGAAGCTAAAAGCTGTGTGTTTGTAAGAAACAAATTCACCATTAAGAAGTTTTTACCTTCAAACTATTGCTTCCTGCTTAAATATGAGTCCATAATCCATAATAATGCTTCCTCCAGTGAAAACGTAATCTGGACTCAGTCAGGAGAGAAATCTGCACATATATAAGCACCGTTTACAAGCAAAAACAAAACAGCTTTAAATGTGGGTGGATTTTGATGTGAGAGACAGCAGCAACTTTTTCACTGAAGGAAGCGTTATTATGGATCATGGACTCGTATTTTATCTGGAAACAACGGTTTAAAGTTAAAACCTGCTAATGATGGATTTGTTTTTTACAAACGCACAGATTTTGTCCTCTCAAGATGATGGACTGGACTGGAGTGGTGTGGATTACTTGTGGATTATTGTGATGTTTTTATCAGCTGTTTGGACTCTCATTCTGACGGCACCCATTCACTGCAGATACAGTGCACAGCATAAATGCATACACCCCCTCTAAATAAATATAAAAGATGTATTTTCTTAATGACCACTAATATAATTCATGGAAAGATGGGAAAATTGAAATGTATTAAACATATACTTAATAAAAACAACAAAATATATGCCAATATTTTCTGTAAGATAAGTAAATTAGCCAATTTAATTTAAAAAAAGGATTGCAGAAATGAGTCACCCTAGATTTAATTCAGCAAATGTATAATATTTTAGTGCTTAGTATGTCCTCCCACAAAATCCCCCACAGCCGCTCAAGAGTGTTAAGTCTGAGTGAAATACATGTCCACTGAAGGATTTTCACCTTGGGAGAATGAATATCTTCACTGTCATGCTGAAAAAATGCCCAACAATGCAGGGAATGAGGGGAGGGTAGCATCTTCTGTTTCAGTTTTTTGTATCACATCACACAGTGGTGTGTAAATTGGTGACAGTATTGATAAAGCACGACTCTCTCACACCTTCAGCACTCATACATCCCTATAAAAGAGCTTTACTACCACTGAACATCACTCTGGGAAGCAGGTACTCCTCCTCTAGCAACACCACAACATTTTGGATGCTTTTGGATCTAAATTGATTGACATGGTCTCTTGAGACCAGAGTATGGATTCCCAGAAGTCTATATTTTGTAAATACGGGCCTTGGAAGATGTTAAATGAGTTTATTGTGCTTTGGCTACAGTAGGTAATTCTAGTGGTGACAACAACCATGCATGTCACTTCTGCAAGCTGCGTTGTACTCTGTGAGATAAAGTGTCACTCTTTTCATAGCTTTTGCCGGCTCTGAGACACTTGCATGGTATTTCTCCGGCTCTTTTTCTAACAAAAAGTCACTCATCACTAAATGAAAACTAAAGTGAAGGTCTGATTATTTCAGGAGCCTTGTCACAAGTCCATTGTTTTTGAATGTTGGTGCTACGTCTGCTGTATTTTCACACTTAAAACAGTAATTTGGTATTCCTCTTGTACCACCTGTCCTCTTTTAAGAAATAAGTCACCTGGCAGTTTTCTCCCAAGTGGTTCCATTGTTGCCAGCATTAAGTCTGAGTATGATTCAGTAGGCTATAAAATGCCTTTAACTGTCAGGAAATTACTTGTCTTTAAAAGTTCTTGTTCAGTATGTTTACCTGTTGATCAAAAATAGCCTTAAACCTATACACACATTTTTTGTTTGTTTGTTTTATTCTGTAACTTTCAGGAGGGGGTACTCATTTTTGTAACACAACATTTTATCACTTTGATAAGAAAATCTTATTTTGCTGAATGATTTTGACATTCTTTTTCGATAATTGATCGAGCAGGTTTGTTTAAACATTATATCTCCAAAGAACCCTGACATGTCATCTAAGTTAAGAGTAATTGCTGAATTTGTTACGTTTCAGAGGGGGTGTA
Source organism: Labeo calbasu (assembly GCA_019740295.1). Classification (NCBI taxonomy): domain Eukaryota; kingdom Metazoa; phylum Chordata; class Actinopteri; order Cypriniformes; family Cyprinidae; genus Labeo; species Labeo calbasu. The sequence continues at coordinate 50,632 of JAHKKF010533069.1, forward strand.
ATCATTTATGCTGTGCACTATATGTTCAGCAAGTGTATCTCTTTGAAAAACTTGGATTAAAGTTCTACATTCATGCTTTTTTCAAGCTTATAAAAAAAATAATAATAATAATAATAATGATTATTTATATATATATATATATATATATATATATATATATATATTCAATGTACAAATGTAGTTCATCGTTTATTCTTATTTTGTTCTCCATAATCCACCCCCCATGTTAATTTGAGTCATACACTCTCTTCTTTTTCATGTCAAAATAGAGCATAAATTCTCCTGTGTAACATTCCATTTTGATATTCCAAATCAAGGTCAGAATAACAAATCTGATACAGAAGTCATCAAGTCATTATCCAAGAAAGATACAATTGGTAGTTCCTTTTTTATCTGAACTCCAGCGTTACATTGTAAAGCAAAGAATTACGGCATTATTTGACTCATTATGAAAACAAGTTTGCACGTATATAGAAAGAAAGTCCAGAACTATCAATCCTAGTCTATTACGGTATGATTAAAGCTGCTTGAGTTGGCTTTTTCATTCTTTCACATGGCTCCTCATGCTTCTTGTCTGATTTAGGGTTTATGAGGGGACTGTTCAGGAACTCTGGTCTAAATATAATGAAGTCCACATCAGGCTTCTTGAATCATGGCTGTCACATTGGGTTCTTGGTAATAATTCTCACTTACTGCTGAATCACCACACCAAATGGACAGCCCTTGTATTTATGTGCCAGCTGAACGTGAACAGCAGCCATTCCTGCCTGTGTTAAGGGTTTATATTCCTCTCAGATGTTTTCAGTTTGTGCAGAGATACCAGAAAGTATAATCTGTCACTGCAGAACATTAGTGTGTTTTAATATCGCAGAAATGATATGAGCGTAAATTTAGCTGGTTGACTTAATGTGACATTTATGTGGTATTTCCAGTAACTCTTTAGAGGAGTAGTTGAGAGTGATTCAGAGAAAAAGCAAAGCTCATTTCTGAATGAGTAAAAATGTGAAGTCTGTCAGATCTGTGATGATTCAGAGTTTCCTAAACTGGGATTCACAAACTCCTGTGTGTTTAAACTGAATCATCAAAAAGAAAAATTATAGTAAACAAATCATTTTAAAATGAAAACAATGAAAATAAAAGAATCCTCCATCCATGAGTGAGATAATGATTACTCATGCTTTGTTCCTGTGCCATTAATCGTCTGTTTTGAATCAGTTGTTTGATTTTGGTTGTTAGGGTTTAGTTCAGTCAGTCACAGGCCGTCAGCTTCATGTGTTTTCCTCCTGTACTCTGGATTCTGGAGCTGCTCGTCATATTTTCCGCTCTGTGGTGTAAAATCCTTACAGCCTCAGTTGGCTGATGGGAGACAAACAGTGCTTTAGTTTCACTATCCAACTCTTCTGTCTCTCATTTGTTTGCTGCGTGTCAGAGGTCAGATTAACTTGTTAGTCCTGTTCTTTAATATTTGTATGTAACTGAGTTTAATGTGTTCTGTAAATGTTTTTTTTTTTTTAATGGATGACTCGCGTTTCCTGGAGCATCTTCAGTTTTCTCTTGGTTTATTATGTTTAGGTTTGACATGCGTGGTTTCTAGGTCCAGTAGTTGGTTCAGCTTCAGTTTTCCTCTGATTCAACTGTCTTGAGTTGGTGACTAACTGTAAATGGACACCCCACTGGCATTTTTGTCACTGTCTTCAGCTTCATTTTGCCCTTTATTTTTCATTCATATATACATTTGGTAGATTTTTTTATTTTATTTTATTTTTTAGGGATGCACCAATGTACCAGCCAATAAAAGCAGTTATATGCACTGTTTGCCAATCGTTTAAAAACAGCTGATGATCAGGGCTGATTATATGCTGTCAATCAAACGGGGTCCAAAAAAAAAAAAAAATTAAATGTCTCTTGTGTAGTTTATGGCTATTGAAGTTAATACGATAATAATGCATTAATGTAGTCTCACTTTTAAAAAAAGTTTATTTCTATTTAAGCCTACCCGTAAGGAACTCGTAGTTCAAGCCAGGGTTGCCAAGTCAATAGTGTTTCCCCCTCACAAAACATCAGTGTTGCCAGGGTTGCGGATTTCCCACACAATTGGGCTATTTTGAAAATGCAGACGCCGCGGGTTGTGTTTTTTTGGGCTACTTTTATAACGTTCTGCGGCTGCCCAAAGTATAGACAAATAAAAATTAAAATAGATCCTCTGACTAATGTGTGTTATACTTGGATTATATACTTGGCAATTTAAGAACAGAGAGGATGTCACATCACAACCTATTATGTGAGTTTCACCCAGAGCACAGATTTTTGCACAGAAGAAATAAACGACAACAACCAATCAAAGCATGTCGCTTATTAAGTCTGCACTGTCTTTATGTCTCTGTTTGAAAAGCGTAGTAGTACTGTCTACTGCACAAACTCACACACGTGAAGCTCACGGTGATTGCAGCGTTGCGTCACATTTTATTTAACTTCATCTCCGAGAGAGCTTTTCACTGCATCATCTGAAAAACCTCACGACAAACGTGAAGAAAGTTTAACAGAAATATATTACTGTGATATAGTAAAATGTATTTCTCAAAATAATAGGCTAATACTATTACTATTATTTGTAAGGAATATCATTCAACCCAAATATTTTCATTCATGTTTTAATATTAAACATACAATTATGTCGTCCATCATCTTATTTGACAAAAATAAAAATTCAATGTTTTTGTTGTAAATTAATTGTTATATATTGTATTACATTTAAAAGATTGATTCAGTTGTTAAAGTTTTATTTACCAATTTCATTAGACAGAATTTTTCATGATAAATTATGAAATTATGAAACACTAAATAAATAAAATGGATAACACAGAATTTAGGGAAAAATAAAGTGAATTTTATAGGGCCCTAAATTAAAAGTTGGCTTAAAACAAGTTAAGTTTACACAGAAATTCTCAGAGCATTTCCTTTCATAATAATGACAAATGAATATTGTGATAAATATTGATGTGATATGGGGAAAAAAATTGTCATAATATTTCTGGTCATATCACCCTGCCTTAATTTTAAATTTTGTTATTAAAAATAAAAATAAAAATAAAATAAAATAAAATACAGATTAATTAATTAAGTATGCACATACCACATATAAACAAGTCTTATAAGATTCAAAACATAGAATAAATATTAAAGGACATTAATGGACTAAAGCAGCTGTCAGCTGTGATTGGACAGGGCAAAAATTGGGCTAGTTTTCATTCGTTTTTGGCGGGCTTTGTGGAAGCTTTGGGCTGGAATTTTTTTCTGGGACCTGGCAACCCTGCAAAACATTATTTGTAATGTGCCTCCCATTCAATGATTGCAAAGAGCTTTGTGGTTTGTTACTTGTGATAAGAAACAAAGTCTCAGCATTAGTAGAGAGAGATTTTGACTTATGTCATTCTGAATAATCAGCTATAAATGTCAGCTGAAAAATGTAGTATTGGTGCATCTCTTACTTTGCATTGAAGGTAGACATTTCTTCAGTTCTAGGTTTACTTGAAAATTGAATCTATAGGACTTTATGACAAACTGTATGAAATTAATCCTTCTGTGGGTAAAATTCATAAAATTCAAATCATATGTACATGATGCCGAATAGGACGTTCCAGAATCACACACAGGTTCTTTATGCTCATCATGCCAATAATTAAACATATTTCATTAAATTGACACGCAGTGAAAAATTACCGTTGAAATGCCATTGGCAATTTTTTTGTAGCTGATCTTATTGCCTATGCATCTGTAGAAATTTGACTTTCTGAGACAAAATTTATAGAAGGAGATTATTTAAATGAATCATGCATGGTGAATTACTGGTTTACTGGTATTTGCACCATCATTAAACACCCTCAACATAGTGCCCAATTCTGCTCAGATCTGATTTTTTTATTTATTTATTTTTTTGTATAACTGTTCACATTTGTTTTAAATGTGGCCAGTATCAGATTTCCTGTGTAAGCAATTATGCATTTATTATTAGTGTGATCTACTACATAACTCAGCGAAATTATGCAAAGGCAATCTGAAAAATAAAGACAAGGTTTTGAGACAGAGTTTTGAACTTTTACGATGCGAGCGTTCTTGTTTTGCTTGTATATAGTGTTGTCACTGTAATGCTTTTGAGTTCTGACACATCACACTTCCACTGACTATACCTTTCGCAACTGTCTTAACTTTGGCCATGTAAAATCTTTGAAGTGACTCCCATGAGCGTATAATCGTGACGAAATGTTTATCACGAATGACGTAAAATTCCGAATTCCGATTTGACTGTTCAGACTGCGGTTGCATTACAACACATCTGACTTGTATTGGATTTAGTACCACATATGGAAGTGGCACAAATTGAAACTGAAAAGATAAGATTTCATGTGGTCTGTGCTGTGCTGAGAAAAACAGATCCGAGTCACATGTGAGCAAAAAAATTGGATTTGGGTCACATTTGCCTGCAATGTGAATAGGGCTGGGCAATAATTCGATAACGATAATTATCGCGATATAATTTTTCCTTGATAAAACGATATGAAGAGTTCAATAAATGTTCGATATAATTTTTATGTGCCAAAAGCGGAACAAAACAGCGCTCATTTGAATCGCACCACACGGACAGTTTATCTGCTTGGACCAAAGTTCAAACCGAGCGCGCTTCCGTTATGAGCGCAGCTGCCGCGCACCTACATTTGAAATAACGAACTTGAGCGTGCAAAAGATGCAATATGTGAACGGCTCCATCATGCGAGCACTAAACGGCGCTGTGAGATCCAGTGTGAAACACTTGAATTCAGCGATGAACACAAATGACTCTGTGATTCAAAGCTGTGTGCAACAAGAAAGTCAGAAGGCTTTTCAATCTATTCATCACCATCATTTACCATGGATTTACTGTAGTAACACCCACCGCACCATGGTATTGTGGCAGCAATGTGGGATATTCACACAGAATTTTATTACAGGAGTAATGGTATATAATTCTAGTATGTATGTATTTGTGATTAAGCTGTAGCATGTGTGCATTTATACTGAATGTTTTTAGACTACCATTTTTCATACAAATAGGCTACCAATAAAACAATGTAGTTATACTTTTACCATGGTATTGAGATACCTTTATTTTAACTGTGTTTATCATGATTTAAAATGTATGCTTGCTACTATGGGGGACCAATGCTTAATTTAAAAAAAAAAAAAAAAAACTTGGGTCAGAATAAATGTAACCATATAAAACTGAGGTTGCTACAATTTTTACAGATGTTACTGATTGATAATGAACAAAAATTTACTTCTGCATCTGCTCAGAGACAAAAAAGTGATATTATTATTATTATTATTATTATTATTATTATTATTATTATTATTATTATTATCATTATTATCATTATCAGACAACCCAAACCTGTTTCTTGATTTGAAACAATATAACTCATTAGAACATGCAGAAATTAATAATAATATTTATTTTGTAAAGGAAAATTAATGGTCTGGAGCAAAAATCTGACTTTAAACTTGAAAGAAATAAAGATTTGACATTTATCATGATGATTACCAATATCGACTGATATGAAAAAAAAAAAATCTTTTTTTTTTTTGCCCATATCGCCCAGCCCTAAATGTGAACGTAGCCATAACGTGTTTTGAGGGTGTGCGGAGAACCGGGCCAGTTTGACATCAAGTGGAAAAACAGCAAATTAGATTTCTGAAAGCCATTTGTCTCTCATTTAGGTGAGACAACAGCGTGCCAAGAAGACAACAGCAGCAATGACCTTTAGATGACAAATAAAAGCATGTCCTCCAGGCCTGATGTTTACTAACAGCAGCTTTGTGCCACTTCCCAGGCATTGTGACTGTAACTATTGCTCTTTGTTCTGTTATACAAGCGACCATAAATTTGTGCAGCCTCCCATATGCCAGTCCACAATGACTGTTGACAGGCTGAATTTGTTTGTATGCCACTGTCACCTGTGAGTCCTCAAACTTTGGCACGAGTGTGCGAGTATACCTGGGTTTGGTTCTTAAAGGTTTTTGAAGACAGCCGTCTGTCTTAACTCTTCGTTTTTGTACTATCAGGTCAGTGATCAGAACTTAATTTTGGTCCAGTTTAGATTAATATCATAATGTTTCTGCAAAGTTATCTTTCAAAACAAAAACAAGTGTCATGTATAATGTATTCTGTGCTCATACATTATAAATGCAAAAACAGCAACAGTTGCAACATGTTGCTTTTGTTTGTCTACTCTCTAATAATAACTCTTTTAAATGAACTTGAGTTTGGTCTGACTCTAAATTTTGCTCATCCTTCTCTAGATCAGAAAGAGGAAAACTACTGATATTACTGTTGTCTATTGCTTTATATTGATCAAATATCCAACTTAGTGATCCACTGAAGAGCCATTATCAGGCTCCTGTTAGTACACCTCCCATTGATCCCAATGATTGAAATACAGTATGTAGGGGATTTAGAGCTCTGTCCTAAATGCAGAGAGCCGCTCTACATAGGCAGCTTCCTTCTAACTGAACTGACTGATTGGAAATGCTCTTCAAATCGTTTATGATCCCTCATATATGGCACACAAACAGAGCTCCTAATAAATCTCCATTGACAGCAGTAAATTATTGTTTTGCCACCCACATTTTGAAACAGCCATTGAGTCCTAAATGTGCCCATGATGCCTCAAATGTGAAATGCATTTTTTTTTTTTCCTTTTGCAGTTCTCAGGACTACTGTTGGCTGTGTTCAGCATGTTTTCCTGCATGTGTTCAGGTGAAAGAAGGAACTTGTTTTTAAAATTAACACCCAAGAATGTTTGGAATTGCACAAATGAAAACTACCAGTGGCTCTTTTGTTTTCCTGATGCACATTTTAAGTGAAATAAGACAAACTTCTGCTGGATGCACGTGACTGCGCTAAAGAGCCAGTTCTTCTGTCATCTGATCCCCAAAATATAATCATGTGTCAACTATTTAAAGGACACCTATTATGCCCCTTTTTACACTATGTAGTATAAGTCTCCGGTGTCCCCAGAATGTGTCTGTGAAGTTTCAGCTCAAAATACCCCACAGATCATTTATTATATCATTTTGTATCATTCAAATTGCCTTTTTTTTTTTTTAAGTTCCTCCACCCCCCTCTCCCCATAATATACAGAGATGACAACAGTACACACATCCTTCACTCAAGTAGAAGTACAGATACTCATGTTTAAAAATGCTCTGGTAAAAGTAGAAGTACTGGCTGTACTGTTTTAAGTTAAAGTAAAGAAGTATAGGCTCAGACATGTAAAAATGACACATTACTACTACCTGTTTTAGTGTCACACTGGTAACTGGACCTCACATCATATTGACACATTAATACAAAATAACTTGCATTTAAAATTTGTTAGCTAATGAACGTATCAAGGCTGAACAGGACCGGACTTTAAAAAAATTTCAGGACAGGAAATTTCACACTCATCCAGGCCATCCCATACACCCACAACAAATTCTGAAACCATGGACAAACCCTATTTTTTGTATGGCCATCACATTTAAGTAAATGTTTAAAACCTTAGGCTGGGGCTGTGCAAAATAAGAAAAGGGCTCTCTCTTGAACTGCACCTTCACTTACATTTTCCTTTTCAGTCTCATTTTCCATGATATCTCTCTGCATCTCACTTTGTGTGTGTTTGCTTTTTTCACTCATTTTCTTGTTGCTGTCACTTTTCCCATCAGCCATTTGCTGTTATGAGCAGAACTGTCTCCATCTTGTTGCAAAACAATCACCTCATTATATTCTGTTTGCAGTAACAATTTTAAGTTCAATTTTAAGTATCACATTATGACCAGTTGTTGTTGTTGTTGTTGTTGTTTTTAAAACGGCTTAAATACTATAGATTTAACAAAGCTTTAATTTCTAAATTGCCTAAATGTCAAAATTAGTACAATAATGATTACATCATGACAATATCTTTACAAAAAAATCCTAATACCGAACATGTTATTGCATTATCATGAGTAATTTTCATTTATTTATTTATTTATTATTATTATTATTATTATTATTTATTTATTTATTTTTTTTTTTTTTTTGCTGATTGATTACAATCTGTTTTAATTTAATGGTTTAAGTATAGTAACCATGGATTTTGGTTTTAATTTTCGTAAGGGTTGTGTTGTTATCTGCCCTAGCTCCCTCTGAAACTATCATAAAACAATGTTTTATAACATTTGTTTGCTAAATTACTACTGTAACTTTACAGTTGACAATAATGATGTCCGTTAGAATAGAGCATTTTGAGTGATGATAGTAATTTAGTTTAGTTTCGTTTATAGTACTACTGTATTCTTTGTTTACTTCGTTAAGCATTAAACTGCTAGCAACTCTTAGCAGCCTGTTTACAGATGAAACTGACCTGCACTTGTAGTCTTGAACAGGTCAGTAGTTTTGCCTCTATGATCCACTGGGGCGCTTTCACGCAATTCTCTAGTCACTTGCAATGATTATTCTAATAGAAACTGTTTGACAGAGACGCGGAGCGCGCACGAGCCGAATCACGATGCCAGTAAAGATTAACCGATCAATGGTTTATTAGAGATTTGTTATCGAATGGTGATCCGCCAAATGCGGATTAAAACCAAAGTAACCAGCCTGGTTTGAAAATGTAAGAAGTAAAAAGTACAGATATTTGTGTAAAAATGTAAGGAGTAAAAGTAAAAAGTAGTCAGAAAAATAAACAGTGAAGTAAAGTACTGATACCAGAAAAATCTACTTAAGTACAGTAACAAAGTATTTGTACTTCATTACTTTCCATCTCTGATAGTTGTGGGTTTTAAATCTGTTGCTATTTACACTATAACTCTTGAGTCTGAAACTAAATTAATACCAGAATGTATGGTTTAGCCACCTGGTGCCATCTGCAAGATTTAAAGAACTGCCTACAACATACCACCTACTTGTGAGCATTATGGGACATTGTTGTAAGGAAACGTAAAAAAACACTCAATTTAATCCTCGGTATGCTGTGCCAAAACACACAGATTATGATGGAAAGTGATGATGCCATTCATATCCTTTCCATTTACTTCTATCCTGCTCACTCTTCAGCAGTGTAACAGTTATTCAATCCTGTTTGCGAGCCGCACTCTGTGGTCCTGTGAAACTGATGTAGAATGTGAAGAAATAAGAAGGGAGGGTCTAGATGAAATCTCAACGCAGCTGCTCACAGAAGACGCATTTAAAATGCATGTTAAGACTGGTTGTAAACAGTGACATGTCTTGTTTGGCCCAGTGATGTCCTTTAAGAAAGTTATCTTACCATGGGTTTTTCATATCGCACATCAAAGTCAAGGTTCAGATCCACTGATCTTTCCATATTTTACTCAGAGAGGCTGGCCGGTCACTAAGTTTAAGTTTCTTAGCACGGTCAGGTTCAACAACAGTATTGTTGCTGGAGCCCTTGTGTTGTGAAGGGGATTTTTTGTTTTTGGGTGAACTATCCCTTTAAATGTTAACTTTTGTGTTCTTGGATTTTCAAAGATAACACTCATTGCATTCATGCAGTGATAATAGGCATCATCTTTTTTCTCAATTTAAGTTCATGCAAATTTAAAGAGATAAATTCAGTAAACTCAGAACAACAAAAACAATTCTAGTTTTGTGAACTCAAAGAGAAATCACTCTTGTTTTTGAACTAATTTGTGAAATTTAATTTTTTACTACTTAATGCAATCAATTGCTTTGAGCATTGGGTTTACTAGAGGGTTTGGAACAAATGGGTGATTTGATAGTTTCATGTACAGACCATCAAACTAATGGCATTAGTGTCAACATGTGCTCTCATCTGGAAGCTGTCCACACGTTAGTGACCTAGTTACATTGTGCAACAACCCTGCAAAGTCCACAATCTCTCAGTGTCAATAGAGCAAAAAGATAACCGTTGACTACTGGACATTCCTGCAGTCCACTGTCAGCGTGCCATGCGAGTGTGGAAATACTCAGAAACATCAAGATTTGGGAGTGTACTTCACAGAAATTCTCCCCCAGAATTTTGAAATGCCCTTATTGAAGATGAAGACATAAAAACATCACTTAAAGCAATGATACTGAACTGTAGTTCACCCAAAAATTTGCTGTTAATTTACTCACCCTCAGGTCATCTAAGATGTATGTGTGACTTTTTTCTTCAGTAGAACAGTAAAGAAGATTTTTAGCTGAAACCGTGGTCCTTGTTATTCATAAAATGCAAATAATAATATAAAAAAAGCATATATAGGCAAGGCAAAATTAATGCTCGTGACTCCTGACGATGTATTGAGGTCTTATGAAACGAAACGATCGGTCTGTGCAAGAAGCTGAACAACATATTAGCTGAAATCCATCACCTCAGCATTTTTCTTTCGGATAGTTTGTCTCAGTAAACTGGTCTATTTCAGTAGTTTGTTTACATAATCATGCAATTATGTAACATACACACAATTATATTATTGAAGCACCAAATAATGATGTGAAACATGGATGTTTTGCATGTCTAAAGCATATGAAGTTAATAAACTACTCTTAATCAAATTTACTTTTTACATAAACAATGAGAAAACACAAAAATAAAAATTTGGCCAATTCATCGAAGTGCCTGGTTTACTTATACACATATCAGCGGCTCTTTGGTCCGAGTCAAACTGTTTCCTCAGTTCAGTGACTGCTAGAGGAACTGGAGCACTGAATCAGTTCATTCACCATAGGATTATATACATCGCTATTGTTGCTCATTTTGAATTGGAGTGACTGTCAGGTGTCTGAAAGTGAGTTTTGATTGAGTAACTTGTAGATCAGTGCTGCTTAAATCGCAAACTGTTTCAGATGATTCAGTCCGATTTGGTGAACTGGTTCGGTTCAAAAGAATGATTCATTCATGAACCGGACATCACTCCAGACCGCTTGTCTGAGGCTCAAGATTACAGGTAATAATGTTGTTAATAATGTTCACTTTCTTGCACAGACCAATTGTTTTGCTTCATAAGACCTCAATATATCATTAGGAGCCACGGGTATTCGTTCTGTGTTCCTTGATGTGATTTTTTTTTTCTCTCTCTCTATTATGGGCAGCCGCTGACTTGTATTTTATGAATCACCAAGGACCACAGTTTCAGCTAAAAATCTTTTTGTAATATTCTACTGAAGACAGAAAGTAATTTCACTTGAAAATGTCACAAATCATTGTAAAGTCAGTGTCAACTTTGCAACTAAAGCTGCTTTTAAACAATACATATTGTGCAAAGTGCTATACAAGAAAAAGTTTTGCATCTCCAGGTCACATACAGTATAAAGGGTGTCCTGTTAGATGTTGACTGTCTCAATGTCTCTCTCATCAGAGTTAAGAGACCCCTGCTGTCACCCAGCCTGCGCCATCGGCTACAATGAGTGCCAAATCGGCCCTCAACAAGGCGATCTTTATTCCCAATGATGAGAGGCTCCTCTCAGCTGCGCAGGTGAAGAGGAGGACGAAGAAGAAGATCCCGTTTTTAGCTACCGGAGGCCCCGGTGACTACACCACATTCATTTGCTTGTCAGGTAACGTCTTACTGCGCCGCATCTCAGTGCTGTTTCACCATCATGTTTAGGGTTAGTGATTTGATCAAACTCCCAACACTGAATAATTAAATGTGGCATATAAGTTCTCCAACACCTTTGAACTACAGGCATGAATAATTTCTCAAATCACGGTTATTGAATTAATACATTTCAATAAATGTAGGGTTTGAATTTAGGGTTGCATGGGGATTTTAGTGTAATTAATATACTTTGCATTTTTTCTTTTTTTGTATTTACATTTTCTCTTATTATTTTAGTTCTAGTTTTACTAATTTTGTTGTTGTATTGTGTTTTTTAAATTTGCATTTTTCAAATAGTATTGATTGATTGCTTGCAGTTATATTAGTACATCAGGTTAAACTTAATGGAAATGAGAAATCTTGCCTTGGCAACTGGACAGTTTTTTTTGTTTTTGTTTTTATTATTTGATTTCATTTTTTTTTTCTTAAAAGTATTATATTCAAAGTTTTTTTGTTTGTTTTTTATTAGTGATATTTTGTTTCATTTTTCTTTTATTTGATTTTATTTTTTTAGGATTTGGTTCTAGTTCTAATTAAATGTAATAAACCTGTGCACAGTTCGGAAAAGAACATCTAATAAAAATGTATTGTGATTTAAAAAAATATACAGTTTGTGCTTGTTTGTAGGACTGCACAATTTGGCAAAAAAATGTATCATTATATACTTAATATAACTATAAATTATTTTTATTATTATTAAAATTACTGAATAAAAACAAAATAAGTAATATTACTCTGTAAATAAAAAGTCAAGTATGTGAAATATAATATTTCTTATGTACAATATAAGTCATGTAATCATTAAAAATACAAAATAATAATAATTTTACATTATTACTGTAAATTACCATACTAATATTTATTGCTTAATTTCTTCAAGCAATAATGCAGAAATGGAGATCATTTTGGTTTTATTTCAATTGATTGTGCAGCTCTACTGGAAGTGACAGAAATGTGGATTAAATGTTCAAGGTCTACTCCCATGTTCCACTGTTTCCCTTTTGCATTTTCCGTGTAGCCGTTTGCAGTCCTGAAATATGGCGTCAACTGAGTGAGTTGTTTACATTGGTCTTTTATTGTGAAGTTGTCGATTTCACATTTACCCATCCATAAGCGTTATTTATGGTTTTCTTTAGTAGGCGGTTCTTGTCTAGATTGAGCTGCTAAATGGACCAGACTTCACGGCTGTAGTCAGAAGTGTGGTTCTCCAGCATTAAAGTATTTATACGGTCTGCCTGCTTGTGATTGATAACACCTGTGTTCCTGAACTGTCTATGATCAACATGAGGAAACCACTGCTCTCCAAAAACTATCACTACGATGAGTGTGAGGCGGCTGTGAGTCAAGTGGAGGCGTTTCCTCCCAGCCGGTGCCAACACACAGACTCCTTCCAACTGTGAATCATGGTGGAGGGGATGGATGTTGTTGGTGTGCTGGAGCGCCTCAGGGCCTCGGCTGCTCGCCGTCACTGAGGATTAATGAATTCCAACCCTCATCAGGAAACTCTGCGGCAGAAAGTGTGTGTGTGTGTGTGTTTCTGTGAACTGTGATTCAAAGGAAGTTGTGTAAGTCCAAAACAACAGAAGAGAGTCCTGAGCTCACTATCATTGAAATTTAGCACTGTTATTGGGTAAAGGCAAGGAGAAAAAAACTCTGAATGGAAACGCAAAGATGCGCATAAATTCTAAAAATACGCAGCGAATAAACTTTTTATCTGATAAGAAAAAATGTCCGTAAACTACGATGGAAACACTTTTACCGAATAAATTCCTCCATGTACATTAAAAAAGTTATGCGACTTTTCCAAAAAGGTGATTTTGGAAGCTCAATGAAAGAACATATAGTTTTTTTATTCGTTTTGTTTATAATTAATCATTTATGTTTAATATAAGTGAGTTTGTCCTGTTTTATTGTTGTTATTGTTGTTATTGTTTTATTGTTATTCAATCAATTGACAATGAATTGCCACTTATTCGAAACTGAAAGTAAAATGTGCACGGCATTTAAAAGCAAAGAAAGCATGGAAAAGAGGGAAAACTCTATCGAGCTACCTCACAACCTCTCCCCCCGGTGATACCCGTGTTGGAAAATTTCCTTGCATCCGTACTGCTCACCCTGAGGTGCAAGCAATTCATATATATATGAAAATGATTAATTTCAGTGGCCTTTCCTAGTTTTCTTAGTGATATTTAGTGCAAGTTTATCAAGAATTTTGATAACGATTTTGTTCTCTTTGTCTCGTTGGATGGAAACGTAGCTAGTAATACAATTGTTCTACTATAGTTTAAAATGGCAGCAACATCAATATAATAAACAATAATGTAAAATGTAAAAAAAAAAAAAAATTAACTTTAATAATAAGATAAGACATTTAGCTCAGTGTGTTACTTGCTGCTGCTCTGTAATTATTTGTTAAATTTACTAGCAATTTCTGATTTAAAATTGTTTCAAAGGAAATCCTACATCATTTTTTTTTTTTTTTTAGTGTAGGCTGTGTTGCTGAGGACTTTATGGAAGTGTGTTTCTGCCACTAAATAAAAAAAAAATAATAATAATAAAAAAAAGTTAATTGCAACTTTTATCTCACAATTCTGACTTTTTGTCTCACAAATGTGAGTTTACATCTCGAATTTCTGTCCTTTTTTCTCAGAATTGTGTGATAGAAACTTGTAATTGTAGGTTATGAAGTCAGCATTGCAAAGAAAAAAGAAGTCTCACAATTCTGAGAAAAAAGTCTGAATTATGAAATAAAAAGTCGCAAGTCATATTATTATTATTATTATTATTACAGTTCAGCTGTGTTAATGTAGCAAAATAACTGATCCAAAATATGGCAAACCCTCATTACTGGCCAATCCTATAAAAATAACACTTATGTACTACTGTTGTAGAACACTAACATGTACACCAGTCCACATTTTCACAGACAGCCTAAATAAACATTATCACAAGCTGCTGAGCATGTGATTTTCTCTAGCGTCAGATGGTGCTTAAGATCCAGTGCCGGTTCCTTTACTTCCTTGTTTGACTAATCCAGCTGATTTTTTTTTTTAAAGATAACGAGTTGTTAAACCAGTCACATTTTCTACATAGTCGTCTGCAGAAAACCTGTAGGGCAACTCTAGATATTGCTAGTATTTAAGAAGCTCTGACTTCATTTTAATTGGCAGAAATGTAAAATGAATTCCACTTTCCTTTGGGATCAGCCATTTGTAAATGATTATCTGGTTTGCGAATCATCAGGGATTTTTTTGTTTTGCCTGGACTGCAATAAAGTGATAAACAAAAACTGAATGTGTGAAATCAGCAGCCGTCATCACATGAGTTTGGCTTTCATCATCCGACAGACTCATGTCTCTAAGAGGAAGTGCTGGTTCTTCAGAGTTTCTGAGTGTTGTGTGGTTTTTCACCACAATTACAACACGTCTCCGTCATCAGACTATGCTCGCAGCTTCTGTGTTTCTGTCATTTTACTCAGTAAAGCTGTGACCCTAAGTCTAATTTATTATTGCTTGAAATTTCATTTTTAAATGTTATATAATCATAAGCAAAATTTCCCACTTAAAGTTGTTAGCAGTATTCTTTCCATTTGAAATGGCTTATTTCCATTTGAAATTATTTCCATTTGGTATATAATGTCACCGCAACTGTCACATCACATCCTGTTTTTTTTTTTTACTATAATATTATCTAATATTTAGAGCTTTATGTTGTGTTAAATGTAGATTTATTCATTTATTTTTGCTGCTATTTAAGTTATGTAGTAACTTTTCTCAAAGTTCAGTTAATTTTTTTTTTTCTTTAGTAGAACAGTACAAAAGATTGTTAGCTAAAAAACTGGTCCTTGGCAATTTGTAAAATGCAAGTTTAGCAGCTACGGACAGTTAAAAGAACCATATACTGCCAAGACAAAATGAATACCTGTGGCTCCTGATGATATAATGATGTCTTGTAAAGTGAAACAATTGGTCTGTGCAAGAAACTGAATATTATTAACGGCATTACCTGTAATGCAGAGCCTCAGACAAGCAGGGTAGAGTGATGCCCAGTTCATGAATGAATCATTCTTTTGAATTGATTCTTTTTGGTGAACTAGTTGAACCAGTTTGCCAAATTGGACTGAATCATCTGAAACAGTTTGCGGTTTGAGCTGCATAGATTTGCAAGTTACTTAATCAAAACTCACTTTCAGACACCTGATAGTCACTCCCACTCAAAATGAAGCAAAATAAATGGCATATCTGATCCTATGATGAATGAAGTGATTCAGCACTCCAGTTCCTCCAACAGTCACTGAACTGAGGAAACCGTTCGATTCAGACCAAAGACAGATGAGCTGCTGATATGAACATGCTTGAACTGAAACTTGAATGAAGGGGCCAAATTAATTTTTTTTATGGTTTCTTATGGTTCATGTAAAAAGTTGAGTCGATGATGATGAGTTAATTCACTTTATGTGCTTTAGACATGCAAAACATCCTCTCATAACATCATTATTGGGTGCTTTAATAATATAATTGCATATACGTTACATCATTGCATGAAAAAGTAGGGAATTAAACAAGCTCATTGAAACAGGCTGTATAAAACAACTGGTTCTAGATTTCATGAAATAATGTTGTAAATAACGTTCATTGCACAGAGTGATTGTTTCACTTCATAAGACTTCAATATATGATCAGGAATTAAATTTGTGTTGCTTGAGATGTTTTTTTTAATTCTCAAAAGCAGACTGCCACTGACAAGCATTTTATGAATCAGCAAGGACCACCAATTAACTGCAAATTTTCATTTTGGGGTGAACTATCACTTTAATGTCTCACAATTGCTTTATAAACTAAGTTTAATTCTCAAACAAGGCTTAAGCCTTGTCCTAGACTAAAATTTAAGTCTGAGCTGTTTCAGCTGAAAGAAACTTGCACTGACTGATCTTAAAATATATCAGTGACTTTGTTTTGTCTTAAGATGACACCAGTAATGTTTTTTTTTGTTTTTTTTCTAAGGCACGTATATAAAAACTATTGGAATGTCCTAATTGAACTATGGCCTAATCCTGGCTTAGTCTAAGTCCTGTCTGTGAAACCAGGCCGTTATTTCTTAGAATTCTTAGTAATAATTCTAAGAGTTGTCTTCACCAAATATTTACTTGGGATAAAAGGCAGATAACAAGACAAACGTGTCTTTGTCCTGCAGCGATTCAGGAATGCTGGCATGCCTGGTATGAATGTTTTGTCATGAGAGTCTGATCCGTGCTTCATGTACGTCACAAACCAGCTTTTGAAATGCAAGCTCCATTAAAATGGAAGACCTGTGGACTGTTTCATAAGACAAGTTTACCAAATAAGCCAGGCTTATTTCAGTTAGTCTTAGACTTATTTTCAGCCAAATCAAGTGACAGTAAGTCAGACTAACTGAAATAAGCCTAGCTTATTTAGTAAACTTTTTTTATGAAACTTCAGTCTTCAGAAACTTTATGAACTTCAGTCTGTGTTACTTGAAGTGTAGTAGTGCTTTCATAATTGTACATTTGCTTGGCATTTTATAAAACCTTCACTAATCACAGAGAGAGTACTGTGGGATGGTGTAAATATAATTTTGTCAATATATTACCAAATTTATTGGGAAAAAAGGTTGCACGTGACTATAACTGCATTGTTCAGAGTGAGAGAGAGAGAACATCAAGTCAATGTGTAAGTTACATTTGTATTATTACATTTAGAAATGAAGTCAAATACTGGTTATATATACACTTATTAAAATGAAACAATTTTTACTGTACAAAATTTTAGTTCCCATCACTCACCAACAACAGGTATTCAGAACAGAACATGAATGGAAAATAAAGGTCAAAAACAGACATAAATTATTGGGGCATTCATTATAAATAGGGATGCACCGTATATTCGGCCACCGAAAATTTTCGGCCGAAAATGGCCCAAAAGTGCATTTTCGGTTTTCGTCCGAAAGATTTTTATCACCGAAACAACACGGCCGAAACAGTATGTTGTGATGACGCAAACAGAAACCGCGGCCTGCACGTGCTTGTCTGAAGCAACAT
>JAHKKF010533070.1:0-18752 GCA_019740295.1 Labeo calbasu
TGTAACCACACCAGCTCAGGACCTCCACATCCAGCATTTTCACCTCCAAGATCGTCTGAGACCAGCCACCCGGACAGCTGCTGCAACAATCGGTTTGCATAACCAAAGAATTTCTGCACAAACTGTCAGAAGCCGTCTCAGGGAAGCTCATCTGCATGCTCGTCGTCCTCATTGGGGCCTCGACCTCACTGCAGTTTGTCGTCGTAACCGACTTGAGTGGGCAAATGTTCACATTCGATGGCATCTGGCACTTTGGAAAGGTGTTCTCTTCACGGATAAATCCCGGTTTTCACTGTACAGGGCAGATGGCAGCGTGTATAGTGTCGTGTGGGTGAGCGGTTTGCTGATGTCAGTGTTGTGGATCGAGTGGCCCGTGGTGGCGGTGGGGTTATGGTATGGGCAGACGTATGTTATGGACAACGAACACAGGTGCATTTAATTGATGGCATTTTAAATGCACCGAGATACCGTGATGAGATCCTGAGGCCCATTGTTGTGCCATTCATCCACGACCATCACCTCATGTTGCAGCACGATAATGCACAGTCCCATGTTGCAAGGATCTGTACACAATTCCTGGAAGCTGAAAACATCCCTGTTCTTGCATGGCCAGCATACTCACCGGACATGTCACCCATTGAGCATGTTTGGGATGCTCTGGATCGGCGTATTCGACAGCGTGTTCCAGTTCCTGCCAATAAGTGCTCACTAACACAGATTTAGACAGATTTGTGAACAGTATTTGAGAGACATAGACCTTTTTTGTACATAGAAAAAGTCTTAGATCTTTGAGTTCAGTTCATGAAGAAATGGGGGCAAAAACAAAAGTGTTGCATTTATAATTTTGGTCAGTGTAGATGAGTTTGTTTCCTCCTCATAACAGATTTGGAGAAATGCAGCGTTACATCACTTGCTCACCAATGGATCCTCTGCAGTGAATGGGTGCCGTCACCACTCCAGTCTATCAGTTAAGTTCTTAGCGCAGTGGTCTCTCCAGTGAAAAAGTCATCTTGTCTGAATCAGGAAAGAAGTATGCACAGATCAAGCATCATTTACAATTGAAAACAGTCTAAAACAGTTCTAAACGGATGGTGCTATGAGAAGACAAAGGAGAAGTGTTGTTTCACTTAAGGAAGCGTTATTATGGATTATGGATTTGTATTTTGGCCAGAAATTACTTTTACTCTTTGATAAACTAGTTTAAACTGGCACAGTGTTTCCTTACAATCTTCTGTTGATTTTTTGTTGGATTATGATGTGAGAGAACAACAGGGATGGATTTTTTCACTAGAGGAAGTGTTATTATGACTCATATTTTGGCCAGAAGTGACAAATTAAAGTTAAAACACAAACACGCAGCGTCAATTTTCATGTTTAAGTACACACTTTTGTTGAATTCTTTGACTGATTTCTGTTGGTTCTTTTTCCACTCTTTTTGTTTTCACTCACTATTATTCTGAAGGTTGCGCAGAAACAGGAAATGACAAACAATAGAGGATTTCAGATTGATTGACAGGATGAGTCGCCCTGTTTGGCCTTTCTGTCATTTCTGCACCAGTGATTCAGCTCCACATGGACTCCAGTCAGCAGTGCAGCCACACACACACTACTTAGTCAAGGGGTCACTGACCCAAAACAGGGCCCACCTACGGCTAAGGGTCAAAAAGCCCTGCATCTGTCAGCAACGAGACATTCTCATATAGAAATGTGGTGGACAATTGAAAGCTGTATATGAAAAGTATATGAAATCTCCTGTTGGGGCCTGTTGCCACAAAAGTTCAACGTGTTAATCAAACTGTACCATTTTTTAGGGGGTGGGGGCAATAACAGTAGCCTATATATAACCAACTGCAAATCCTAAATATTTATGTTATTGAAGATCCAATTAGTTGTTGCTACCTGATCTCATGACGAAAACGTACCTGTGGAATCTTTTTCGCAAGACGCAAAATACTTATCTACCAGTAAGTTTATATCTCTGCAGTTTCTAAAAGAAATCAACACTAGAGGCGGTAAAACAGCGAGAACTTGTAATCGCTTTCATACACAGTTATTATTACAGCTCCATATGTTTTGCTTTCCCGGACATAATCGAAAACAACAAGATCGAAAAACAAGCTAAAATGGCACATTTGCTTTTGTTAATCAGGTAGGTTTAGGTGTAGTACAGATGGAATATTATTTTAAACGCCACGGAGCATTAGAGTTATAGCGCCATCACTGGATATTTCAAGTCAGGACTGCGGTGACATGTACAAAACCAACATCTCATAAAACATATCATATGTACGTTCATCTGTTCTGGGGGAAAATACGAAGGCTTTTCTAGTGCCACCCAGTGGACATTTCACATTGAATATGTCCCCAGATAGCACATGTACATCTGCAAGATGTCTGTTAAAGATCTTTTGTGATCTGGAAAACATCTGCTGTGTACAAACATCTAACAGACGTCTGTAAGATGTCAGTTTTACATACATTCTAAATCACAAACATCCTATTGACATCTAATAGACGTCTATTTGACATCTGATAGGAAATGTCCTAGAGACATATTGCAGATGAGCACCCTGATAGCACACATACATCACGGAGACATCTATTTGACGTCTGCATTTACATTTACGAGACATATGCAATATGTCTATTGGACGTTTCCTATCAGATGTCAAATAGATGTTTATTAGATGTCAAATAGATGTTTATTATTTAGAATGTATGAAAAACTGACATCTGAAAGACGTCTGTCAGACGTTTGTACACAGCAGATGCTTTCCAGAACTTGCAGACGTACTTGTGCTATCTGGGTAAACACTCTTAAAAATATGTCTTGCAGATGTAAACGCAGACGTCAAATAGACGTCCCCGAAATGTATGTGTGTTTTCAGAGTCGCATCTTGCGAAAAAGTTCCTGGAGGAATGTTTTTGTCAAGACCAGGTGAGTTTTTGTGTCTGATCTAAACATACAGTATATACATGGAAATGAGTTTTTCTTCATCGGTGTATACGACAGTTTCTGCCAATATCCAGCAACTTCGCACAGCCATTGAAGAGGAGTGGACCAACATTCCACAGGCCGCAATCAACAACCTGATCAACTCTATGAGAAGGAGATGTGTTGCACTACGTGAGGCAAATGGTGGTCACACCAGGTACTGACTGGTTTTCAGACCCCCCCGGGACCCCCCAAATACAATAAAACTGCACCTGCGAGGTGGATGGATTATCTTGGCAAAGGAGTGCTCACCAACACAGATTTAGACAGATTTGTGAACAATATTTGAGAGAAATAGACCATTTGTGTACACAGAAAAATAGAAAAATGGGGGCAAAAACAAAAGTGTTGCGTTTATAATTTTGGTCAGGGTAGATAAGTTTGTTTGCTCCTCATAACAGATTTGGAGAAATGCAGCATTACATCACTTATATACATGGAAATAAACTTTATTTCTTGTAACTGACTTATGCTGACTTTTTGTCTTAGAATTGCGAGATATAAACTCGCAATTGTGAGAAAAGTCTGTTGCAATTACATTTTTTTATTCAGTGGCAGAAATGGGCTTCCTACAGTATTTAATATGAATTTAAACTACAGTTCATTTTCATTTAATGGCATTTTCATTTAAAATGTCCTTAATACCTATCTGGACCTTGAACATGTCAGTTGCGTTGCTGTCTCTGTAGGAAAACCCACAGGTTTCATCAAAAATCTCTTCATTTATGTTCTGAAGATGAACTAATGTCTTACAGGTTTGGAACAACATGAGTGTGAGTAGTTAATGAAAGAAATTACATTTTGGGTGAACTATCCCTGTAAGTATATTCTTTGAAAGTATTTTATTTCTCTAATATGTGTAAAAAATGTACTTCTTTTTCACAAAGAAACAACTAAAGGAAACCAAACACTGTGCAAGTATGAAAAATGAACTTTCTGTAGATTCAGAACTCATGCGGAAACAGTAAATATGTGTGGGTTTGTCCTCATCTAAAGTATTCAGTATATAAACAAGAAATCTCTCTTTCATGAGACCTTCATTTACAGAGCAATCTGGGGCTCTTTGAAGATTAGAGATTCCTAAATACCCTCTTTATCTCCAAACCCTACATTTTCCTTTTTCAGAGAGTAAAGATATCAGAGACTGCGATAAAGACCCTGCACTCCACCCACTGAAGACACCCTGTTTCAGTCAGAGATATCAGATTCTCCATGAACAGGTACTTGGACGGCCTCAATAGAGGTGAGCTGCTTATTTATTTCTGTTGATTCTACTCAGCACAACATTAATGAGCTGTAATATTATGAATACAGAAATCACAACTACTGACAAGGTTTGAGTGTGTCCTTGCTTGACCGGGTGAGTCTGAGTGAGTGAATGATGGTGTATGAGAGGCGTTGCAGACACAATGTCAAGAATGGCCCAACATAAATTAAGTCCTGAGGAAATAAAAGAGTAGAGCAATGAATCTAATTTAGTAAACAACATCCAGACCATAAGCAAATATTTGTGGCCTTTTTTTAAATGAATGAGAGGGTTCAACTGATGTTTGAATTGCTTCACACACTTTTGGGTTGGTAAGATTATTAAATGTTTTTGAAAGAAGTCTCTTGTGCTCACCATGACTGCATTTATTTGATCAAAACTACAGTAACATTGTGAAACTTTTTATTTTTAAATGTAAAAAAAAATACTTAGAAAGAAGAAACACACAAATCAAAGTTTTCAAATGTATCCAAACATGTCCCAAATTTTGTTAATGGTTACAAAAACATCTTGTCTCATATAAACTGAATAGAAAATCTTCTTTCACCGACTCTTTGTTGAAAAAGAAAAACAGCTTTGCCATTCCCTCATGGTTTTGATTGGTTTAATAATCACTGAATAACATATTTACAAACAGTCTTACCTTGAATAAACCAAATATACAACTAACATCCCAATTACTGCACTAAAACAAACTATTAGGACACTCTGATTTTCTTGGCTGCTCTGAGTAGTTTGGCCCAAGACTGTGCACTTGCCCTCTCTGTGACACTTAATGCTTGGAAGTACACAGCTTACATTGGATTCCCTTCAATTTTCTTTGCTGAGGGCTGAAATTCTGCTGACGTTGTTGAGTTAACACGTACAGGCTCAAGCACAGCTGTCCTGCTCCTGCTGATGGATCCACTTCCCACCATCTGCCCAATCTGATAATACAATTCACTTCACATCCTCCACTTCCACCCCCGCTATTAACACATCCTCTCTCTCTTTCACATAGACAAGAACATAGATGCTCAAACATGTTCCTGGATGGCCATGCCCTGCACAGTTTGGGTCCGGCCCTAATTAAACGCACCTGAATCAATATAATCAAGGTCTTTAGACTGACAAGAAATTTCCAGGTGTGTGCTGGATTTCCAAGTGTGTTGGAGCTTGAGACATTGACATTGGCAGTCTAGAAGCAGGATTTGTACAACTCTGCTTTAAAACAGATGCCTGTTGTCATTTATTTACATGTATTTATGTTGTTCCTGTATGACTTTATTTCTTCTGTGGAAGAAACACAAAAGACATTCAGTAGAACGTTCACCCTGCTCTTTACCATACAGTGAAGGTGAATGGCAAGCACGGGTTAATTGGTAAATAATACACTCTAAAAAATCCTGGGTTATTTTTTTTAACGCTAATGCTAGCTGGCCTTAGCCCATTAGGTCATTTTATTGTTTTATTTTTAATATTTTTATGCAGGTGCTGGGTTATTTAGCCCAAATGCTGGGTTCAACTTGTGGAGTCATTTTACTTACTTTTATTTTTTTCGAAAAGGGCTCTGCACAGGCTCTGTTTTTCATGTCTGTTGAAACAGACATGAGTTGAAACAATCCCAATAATGTAATATTTAGCCCCTGGAATACTAATTTTACCAGGGGAACCCTGCCAAAAAATGTGTATTTTACTCTCCGGAATGCGATTTTTAACAGGGGGACCCCCCTCAAACCGCGATTGGGCTACCACACTGAGCACAGGTGCCCCACAGGGCTGTGTGCTCAGCCCGCTGCTCTTCACGCTGCTGACCCACGACTGCACTGCCAAGTTCAGCTCCAACCACATCATCAAGTTTGCTGATGACACAACGGTCATCAGCACAGTTGGCTGAATGGTGTGGCGCTAACAACCTGTCCCTCAATGTAAGACAAAGGAGGTTGTGATGGACTTCAGGAGGAACTCAGCGACTCAGGAGGAACTCATCGACAGCTCGACTGTGTAAGGAGTCACCAGCACTAAATTCCTGGGGGTTCACATCACAAGGGGAYCTCACCTGGACTACCAACAATGCCACTCTCCAAGAAGGCACAACTGCACATACACTTTCTCCCTCCAYCCATCCTCACCACATTCTACAGGGGAACCATTGAGAGTGTGCTGACCAGCTGCATCACTGTCTGGTATGGGAACTGCAGTGCTGCTGACCGCAAGACCCTACAACGGATAGTGAACAGCTGCAAAGATCATCGGTGCCCCTCTCCCCTCCCTTCTGGACATTTTGCACGACGCTCCGGTAAAGCCACCAGTATCGTGAAGGACCCCACCCATCCCTCCCATCATCTCCTGCCATCAGGAAGATGCTACAGGAGCACCAGAGCCCACTCTGCAAGACTGCTCAACAGCTTTTTCCCCCCAGGCTGTGAGAGCCCTCAATTCCAACCACCTCACCCACCTCTGAAACCTTATCCACAATGTAAACTGTTGAAAAACTCAAAACACGGTGCAATTCTGAGTATGCTACACATAGGTGAGTGGGCTGGACAAACCACCTGTAGTAACGCATTCTTCATCTCTATGTGCACCAGACACTTTCCTATAAACACTACATGTTACACAGAAAACACTGTGCACCTTTGAGTGTGCTACATACAGGTGAGTGGGCTAGACAAAGCACCTGTAGAAACACTCTTTTCTCTCTATATGCACCAGACACTTTCTTATTACCTAATAAGGCCTTAACAAATGTTTACTTGTCAATGCACCACAAATCATATTGCACTGTTTGCTTCTTAACCTTTAAATACCTCTTCTGCACATTATCATGCACAGTTATTATGTAAACTACTTGTATAGTCTGTCTTAGGTTATGTGTATGTATAGTCAATTATTTATAGTATATTTATAGGTTTAAAAAATTGTTTCTATGTCTAGTATGTGTATGTTCACATTTGTGTTTATTTATGTAGCACCGTGGTCCTGCGAGACATGACATTTCGTTCCACCGTATGTCCACACATGTAGCGGAATGACAATAAAGCTCGACTTGACTTGACTTGACTTGTAAATGACCTGGATTTGCCAAAAATGCTTTATCTTATCATTGATTTAGGCCGTTACAAGCTTGATAAATGATATGTAATATGTCTTTTTTCATGTCCTTAAATGCCCTAAGGCTTGAACCCTGATAATCGTTGCTTGCAGCTATATTGTTTTTTTTAATGTCATATGGTCACCATTCACTTTCACCGTTTAGAAAAAGAGCATCAGTTTCTTTCTTCCACAGAAGTTCGGAAATGATATGAGGGGGGTAAACAATGACAGAATTTTAATTTTATAGGCAAACCATTCCTTGGAGTCACTCACTTTCAACTCAGAATAAGACTTCAACACAAGCTGTTGCATATAAAATAAAAGCTGATACATTTATTGATGCATTTGAGCTATAAATTTGGTGTCGACTAAAGCGCAACGCAACAATCCCAATCATAATGCATGCCTTTGGAGAAAACAGACGTACAGCCAGTGTTTCACAAATCCATCTCCGCTGACCCGTGCTGCGTCTCTCAGAACAAAAGCAACGTTCCAGAAATTAAAATTTACTGCAAGCGTCCCATAAACATGACAAACAGCGTTAAATTCAAACTGCTGTATACTCTGCAACCTTCAACTATATTTTCAACCGTATAAATCAAAGCTGGTACTTTTGTCTTGGCTTGTAGTCGGCATCAGGGTTCACTTGGCTAAAGTACGTGTAGTGGAAGTGATGCATCAGCCGCTGGCAGGGAGCCAATCATCCACGGCCACCGTCTGATGCATTTGTAGCATAGCACCTCGCTAAGAAGGGTCATTCACACCGCTATAAATAAAGCGTTAACGGCTACGCCCGGCTTTTACACTGTAAGCTTTGCATTATAATATTTAATCACGTCTACTAACCTGCGGTAAATGAGAGAGTCAGTTTCACTGTAAACACAATTTATGTTGTAAACTCATCAGCAAGAGTGATATTTACAAGGTTCTTTATGCGGTATGAAGGGTTTCGTGATTCGTTCTTCAACAGCATTTTATTGGATGTAATTTTTGTAGAGTAACACAAGCGATCTGTTGATCTTCCCCATACTTGACCACTGTTTTAATGTACGGTCATCTCATTACAGGAAGCTGAACATTTATAGCATCTCTCTGAGGTACATTTTAGGTGATTTATATATTTGTGTTCGTCTTTCATTTAAAAAAAATGCATTGACTTGCTTAGGACGTGAAGAAGAGAACCTTTTCAATACATATATTATAGCTTAAGTCTGACGCTGTACTGAGTACCATCAGGAAGATAGCAGCAGTTTTGAGCCACTTCTGCCAAGCTGCATCAATGATAGAGGAGAACAACATTAAGTAACAAAACTGGCCATCTATCAGCTCTTAATAATATAATTTCATCTACAACTCTGGTGGACGTTTTTCGCTGTCCCTTTCAAAAAAGCTACACTTCAAAAAGTTCTACATAAACGCATCCTGGTACAAAAAGCAACAAAATCCAAATAGTGTCATAAAAATAAGGGTAGAGTGTAAATATATATTCATATTTATACATTTCTAGATGTATTTACAAGAAAGGCTGTCAGTCTGATAAACCGTGTGGAGTACATTTTCTTACGAATTTAGCATTTGACTTCAAAAGAAAAGTCCTTGTTATTTGAACACTCCCAGCATCCATTAATCTTTTCCTCATTCGATGATGGTGATGTCTCTACTACAGATGGCAGGAAAATAGTCTTGAGAAACACACGTGCGCCACTTTCTGCTCAAGTGCCCTATAGCTTTATCGCAACAACAGGTGAAGGGGTCTGTGAAGGACCAGTTTGTTCTCTTCCAGCTGTGTGAAGCTCGCCGTCTCATTATGTGAAGTCCATGCCGAGCTCTTGGGCGCTCTGTAGTGTGCTCTGTGGCAAAGCTTTGTCTCCTAGAGTTCATGAGTTCATGAGTCCAGCCAGGTAGCACACTGGAGACTAACTGAAGGAGAGGGAGTTCAGCGCTTTTTAAACGCCACTCCGCGGTTGGGATGAGGGGGGAATTTGGGCAGGCAGGGCTCATCAGCACCGGGGTCGTGGGAGAACACAGAGTCTTCACCGGAAGAGCACGTAGAGCTGCGTGTGTCGGGGAAATTTGGAGAAAACTGGTCCAGAGACACAGACAGGTCCAGATACTCCTGAAAATGTAAAATACACAGAAAATGTATTATTGAACAACAACATTATTATTATTATTATTATTATTAATAATAATATGTTGTTGAATATTATTACTGAATAATTATAATAGTTATTATTTTTTGGCAATTTATTATTGCCTACTATTATTAATAATTTATAATTTGTTTGTATTATTATTATTTCTGATGAAGATAATTATCAATATTAATAATAGTAGTTATTAATTTTTATCATTATTATCATTATTATTATTATTATTATTATTATTATGTTGTTGTTGAATATTATTAATGTTAATATTATTAAACAATTATAAGTTATGTTATTACTTGATAATTTATTTGTATTATTATTACTGCTGCTGCTGATTATTATTCTAATTACTATTTAATAATATTTGATTAATATTAGTATTTAATAATAATAATAATTAAAAACTATTTGTTTATTAACACAATTTGTCATTGTGTTATTATTTGATAATATAATATAATAATGTGATACATTTTTTTTTTATTATTATTGACTTATTAATCCGTAAACAATAACAATAATAATAATAATAATAATAATAATAATAATAATAGTTGTTGTTGAATATTATTATTGAACAATTATAAGTTGTTATTATTATATTATTATTTGATAATTTATTGTTGACTATTATTATTTGACAATTTATTTGTATTATTGTATTATATTATTATTGCTGCTGATTATTATTATTATTATTATTAATAATTGTAGTAGTTATTAAATTGTATTATTATTATTATTATTATTATTATTGAATAATTATAATCGTTACGTTATTATTATTTGATCATTTATTATTATTGACATATTATTAATCCCTGAACAACATTATTATTATTATTATTATTATTATTATTATATATTTAGGGTTTAATAATAGGTCAAAATGTGTTGTTTGTTATTGTTGAATATTATTATGTAATAATTTTAATAGTTATTATTATTTGTTATTATTATTATTATTTGAGAATTTATTATAATAATTATTATTATTATTACTTTTATCATTATTATTGAATAATTATTATAGTTATGTTAATATTATTTGATCATTTATTATTATTGACTTATTACTAAACCCTGAACAACAACAACATTATTATTATTGTTGCTGTTGTTCATTCATTTTTATTATCCTTGATGATCATCATTGATGATAAAATTATTATTAATGTAATTTTTAATCATTTAAATTTTTAATTCAATTATTAAAATAATAAGTATTAGTATTAGAAAACAACACTGAATAATACAAAATGTATCATTACTGATATTTAATATTCCTATGCTGTTATGTAGGGTTGCACTTTATTTCACACACAAATTATTTAGAGGTTTTTTTTAAGCACAGTTACAACGCCATGTAAATCACTGAAAGCTGATTATCAAACTGTTGTGATGCAGCTTCAGCAAGGGCTCACCTGATTGGATGTCATAGAGAGGGTGCGGTCTAGATCCTCCACCAGCTGTTTGAACGTGGGTCTCTGAGATGGAACGGCATGCCAGCAATCTCTCATCATCATATACCTGCAAGAGGAACACAGGTTTAAAAACTGTAATAAGAAACCTCTCCCATCATGACAGAAGATACAGCATTAAAACAATCTTACAGTTCGTGGGTACACGTGGAGGGGCGGTCCATGCGGTGGCCTTCCTTTAGCAGTTTAAAGAGTTCCTCCACAGGGACGCCTGGGTACGGTGAGCCGCCAAGAGTAAAGATCTCCCACAGCAACACCCCGAAAGACCACCTAACATGCAAAGAATGACCATTATTAACAGACAAATGCATTTTGTACGCGAGTGAGTTTAAGAGAAAATATTTATACAGACGTACACGTCACTCTGATGGGTGTAGATGCGGTCAAACAGAGCTTCAGGCGCCATCCATTTCACTGGTAAACGACCCTGTGGAAAACACAAGCACGTCATTTACTTACTCATTACCTGTTTCTGATTAAAGAACTGATATGTCTGCTTTTGACAAATGCTGCTTTCAAATCCTGCTGAGAAGAAATCGAAATCTGTAACGCTTGCAAAGCAAAGCATCACTATCTCGTTCCAACCCGTTTGTCACAGACCCACATATGAGGCGTCAAATCATGAGGCTTATTAAGGAGAGGTGTGCTATGACTTTTATAAGTGACCTATATCTCTGCATCAGAACATCGTATAGACATGTTGTTTCGTTTGACTCGTGCTAGCAAACAGGACTTGTTAGCATGTTACACATGCTAGCACTGAAAAGTTACATGCTAACAGCTGCCAAGCCACTTCCTAACAACCAAACAGAGTACCCTAGCAACCGTTTAGCAGGAACTATATCTCTGTATCAGAACATCATACAGACATAGGGATTGGCTCTTTTGACTCATGCGAGCAAACAGGACTTCTAACATGCTACACATGCTAGCACTAAATAGTTACATGCTAACAGCTGCCAAGCCACTCGCTAACAACCAAACAAAGTACCCTAGCAGTTGTTTAGCAAAACCTATATCTCTGCATCAGAACATCGTATAGACATGGTGGTTAGCTCTTTTGACTCATGCTAGCAAACAGGACTTCCAACATGCTACACATGCTAGCACTAAATAGTTTCATGCTAACAGCTGCCAAGCCATTCTAGGGCTGCACAATAAATCAGAATGAAATCGCAATCGCGATTAGGCTGCAATTGTCATGCACATCTTATCAAGAAAGCACGGTTCTGTGATCAGTAGTAAATCTCAATCTGAAGGCCGGAGCATGCTCTTGTGCGGAAACACAGAATATGCCCTGAAGAAGAAACCCAGGAAATCACGATCGCTGCAGCTGAATAAACAGAAGATTTATCTGCTTTCATTGATTCAACGTGACAACACATGACTACGACAATATATGGTTTATCTGAGATCTTCTTCTTATAGTTTTCCTTATAATAAAATATATAATAAAGCAATGATTTATCACAGCTTAGAATACTACGAAATATGTTGCAAGCCTTATTCTATGTAAGAAGCCACATGATCTCACAGAAGGATTTATTTCAAACACTCAACTTAAGTTATGAAGTGAGTTTGGAGTAAAAACGTTATTAAATGTGTTATTTTCACACGCTTTCAGATGTAGCAGCATTTACTACACAGAGCCGTAGTTCGCTGAGAAGCTACGCAAACACCTGTCATTATCGCACGATGCCTTCGACTTTATCGCGTGATTAAATCGTTTATGATAATGAACCCGATATCGTGTGGCTTGTCAGTGAACTACAGCTCTGTGTAGTAAATGTTGCTACATCTGAAAGCATGTGCTGGAGATTTACTACTGATTACAGAACCAGCTTTACTGACAAAACGCCCATGACAATTGCCTTCGACTAATCATGCAGCCCTAAGCCACTAGCTTACAACCAAACGCACCCAACCAACCGTTTAGCAAGACCTATATCTATGCATCAGAAAATCGTATAGACAAGGGGGTTGGCTCTTTTGACTCATGCTATCAAATAGGACTTCCAACATGCTACACATACTAGCACTGAATACATGCTAATAGCGATTAGCTACGTGTTAAAATGTGTTAAAAACCCTAGCTAATTGTTAAAATGTATTTACAAAAAAAAATAGACCCTGCATAGTGCTGGGTTTTTGCCACAGCAAACTCCGATTCAATTATGTCAGTGTTCAAAGAAAATCCCACTGGTAATAATGACAAGAATCAGCTCATAAAATATGATAATTCAGACAAGCAGCATAAAATAAATCATTGTACTTTAAACAGCAAAGAGCAAATTAACGTCATTTTATATTTAATAATGTGACTTTTCTTATGCCTCAGTCCAAAAATCTTACATTGGTGGTCTTCTTGTAGTAATCAATATGATGGATGTCTCTGGCCAAACCGAAGTCTGCTATCTTCATAACATTATCTTCAGTTACCAGGACATTACGGGCAGCCAAGTCTCTGTGAATACACTACAACAGAGAAAACACATATATGCATATTAATCAAGCAAATAATTCATCATATAAGTCATATGTTAATTTGACTGATATGAGAACAGAAGCATTTGAGATGCCAACCTTCTTGGATGCGAGGTATTCCATGCCACGTGCCACCTGGTAGGCGCAGGAGACCAGGTCTTTAATTGACATGTTCTCCACAGGCACCTGGTCGGGGTTGTAGCAGTACTCCATCCCAGGTGGACGGCGTGCACGCAGATACTCCCTTAGATTGCCCTTTGCAGCGAACTCCACAATGACGTAGAGCGGACCTGACAAATACATATGAAAACATTCCAGTCACACAATTATATACAACAATACAACATAAATGATCAAAATTAGTGGTTGAACGCAGAGTTTTGCAATGGCTAATACTAATGAAGGTGTATACCTTAGTGGAAAGTCATTATGATGCCAGTTTTATACATATCATACAATATTATGACAGCAAATGTGATTTAAATAAACTTTTTTTTAATAACATAATTTTTTACAAAGGTTGGAGTTAATAAAAAGCAACTATAATATTGTATAATATTATTACAATTTTAAAGAACAGTTTTCTACTGTAATATATTTTGAAATGTAATTAATTCCTGTGATGAAAAGCTGAATTTTTAGCATCATTAATCCAGTCTTCAGTGTCACATGATCCTTCAGAAATCTACAATGTGCTAGTTTGCTGCTCAATAAACATTTATTATTATTATTATTAATGTTGAAAACAGTTGTGCTGCTTCATATTTTCATGGAAACCATGATACTTTTTTATTTTTCAGAATTTTCAATGAATAGAATGTTCAAAAGAACAGCATTTATTTGAAATAGAAATCTTTTGTAACATTATAAAAGCCTTTTGATCAATTCTTGATCAAAGATTTCAGCATCCCTGCTGAATCAAAATATTTTTTTCTTTCCAAAAATATAAAAATATAAATATCTTACTGAGCCAAACTTTTTAAACAGTATTTTTAATGTTTTGAAAAATGTTTTTATTACTATTTTGTTTTTGTTACTATTAGAAACATTTTCATTATAAAGCTGTAAATAAAACAATACAAATAAATTTAAATTAAAAACTTATCTTTAAAAAAAAAAAAAAAAAAAAAAAAATGCAAGAAATTTTGCCGTGGTAAATTACTGAAATAAAATCGGTTTAAGTTGAAGTACTATAATGACTACAACTCAAATAAAAATGAAATCAAACAGAAATAGAAAATAACTAAACTAAATAACTAAATAAATAAACAATGAAAAAAGGACACAATTTCTAAAATTAAACTGAAAACTTAAAATATTAAATCTATTTTAAAATATTAATAAACACTAAAATATAAATATATAAAGTATAGTTATACAAGTATATACATAATATTAATATACATATTAATAAGTAGTCATACTAAAATCCTAAATAATACTAAAAATTCTAAATAATACTAAAAAATAATAACAGCAGTGTACTAAAACAAATCAGTGTTTTATTTTATACGGACGTAGCCTTGAACATGCTGCTGTTTTTAATCTAGGATTTACAAGTGATTCAATAAGGAAGTTGGGTTAAATTTATCTAGCATTTGCAATCACAATAGCTGGACTGATGACAACATCCTGTCCTTTTGAAGTCAAAAAGCAGCATGCCTAACAAATTGATTTTGAAATATGAAATGATTTACGCCCGTATTGCATTATCCCTAAACGTCTCCCTCCACCCACCCGTCTCCCTCCCTCCTTCATGCTTTACTCACCATCTTGTGTGCAGGCCCCCAGCAAGTTGATGATGTTCTTGTGTTTGCCAATAATCTTCATCATTTCCATCTCGGAGATGAGGTCTGACAGGTCCTTCTCTGTGGCGTCGGCTATAAAAGCAATATTGATGAACACACATATATCTTAGTATGACAGGTCACGAAACCTTCAGCCTCTAAGCTCTGAGGGACAAACGGACCGTGCAGATGGGCGATTTTATTTATTTCCTTTTTCATTTATTTCCGGTGTCGACGTGAAATCAACTTTAATGTATTTTTCAGTGAAACTGAATTCCTGGTAGAAAATAGTACAGAGTGAGATTTGATTTTAGCGGATACTAAAAAGTAAGCTATGCTATTACTGTGATTTTACATTGAGTGATGTGTATTGATGAGTTGTGTACAACAAGTCCAGAAACAATTATTGTGTTTGTTCAGGTTCAGGAAGTTTGTTACAATTTATAATGGTGTTAAGAAAAATACTGCCTATGTATGATGCATTACAGATCAGTGAGTGAGTCAGATGCTAATTAAGTGAATGAATCAAATGGATAATGAGTGTTTGGGAGTTTGTTTCACTAATTAATCTACATAATCAATTCATTCAAGAGTCATTTATTTGTGAATGAGCCAACACAAATATGACAGATCTGATTAACTGTGCAGCAGTGCTGCAATGCAGGGCAGTGCTAAAGTAAAATGCAAATATTACATTAAAACCTAAACTTAAAGTGAAATATTTTCCAAAAAGACTGGATTTATAAATCCAAAAAGAAAAATTGAAATATAAGATTAAATCTATGAAGATTAAAACTTAAAATGTAAAATAAAAATCTAATCCAGAATATTACTACTACTACTACTAATAATAATTATTACAATATAATAACCTATAATTATATTAATAAATTAAATTAAATTAAATTAAATTAATATAACAATTAATTATACAATAACAAAAATAATTTATTATTATTATTATTATTATTATTATTATTATTATTATATTGTAAAAATAATTACTTATATTATTACAACAGTATATAATAGCATAAGGAATAATACTAAAATGATACTTATTCAAGAGAGATCAGTGTGCACAGTGTCTTAGTGTTTGCTAATGTTTTTGGGCATTCACTTGCTGAGAAGAGGATGGGAACAGACAGAACCTGAATCTGAATAAACAGCTGTTCTGGTATGGTATGTAACACAAGAGCTCGATTAACATGCTTCAGGGTCAAGGTGAAATACAGACGAGAGCTCAGCAGACCATCAGATTCCTCATGAGACACTGAAATCCAGACAGAGTTTGCTGGCACACATTCATTTTTACACCACATGTGCACACACACAACAGTTGGCTAACAATGGCGGGGTAAAACACTTACATTTGAGCATCTTCACAGCCACTTTGGTGACACGACTGGGTTTGTCTTTATCCATCCCGACAGCCTCGGCCATCATCACCTGGCCGAAGCAGCCCTCGCCGAGCGGCTTCCCAAGAACCAACCTGAGACATAAACACACACAATATGAAATAATATACCTACATTTCGCCAGGCCATACATAAGATGGTCAACAAATGATGAGTAAAATGTGTGTATGTGTGTGTTACCTGTCTCTGGCCACCTCCCAGCGTGGATCCTGGGGTAGTTCATATTCAGAGACCCCTGAGAGCATAGGGGAACCGCTGGAGGACAGGCGTGAAGGCCGGACAAGCATCCCACCCGAGTGCATAGATGAGCTGGAGTCCACAGACACCTGTATGAAATCACTTACAACTTACTCTCCATACAACACAGCAACAGAAATACACATATGAAGATGTGTGTGTGTGTGTGTGTGTCTTAGTTACTTGCTGAAAAGGCACCGGTGGAGATATATGAGATGAGACTTACTGACATTACACAACAGCAATTCTCAAAAAAAAAATAGAACTACACAATCAAAACCCAAAATTCAATAACCAGCTCAACAAAAATATCAAAAGCCATTTGTGACTGACATAAAAACTCAACGATTTGAAGATGCAAATTTTGCAGTGGGTTCAAGATAGTCTCATAGATTGGCCTCTACTTGGTTTTAAAGTTACTTTATACTTTGCTAGACTATTGCCAGTAAATTTAAACTTGAGATTTTTAATCCTGAGATTTTAAAATTTAGGATATTTATGCATCTATATTAAAACCCCAGTGGGATTGAAGTTAAAAAGCAATCAAATTGACATCAAAAACAGGTCAAATATGCATACCCAAATTGACGTCAAAACCTTGACCTGACATTTATTTTATGTAAACTGAACTTCAAACATTTTGGTCTGCATATGCATTAAATTAATTTCAGTATGGGATTTCATATTTTCACCCAATTATCACTGAAAGTAATTGCCATTAAAATGTTGTTACAGCGTCTTGATCAAGTCTTGACAAATTTTTGATGTCATATTGTTATCATGGTGCTTGCTGGGAAGCCATATGATGTACTTGAAAAGGTAAAGGTGCGGTAATATTTACCGATTTGGATTTTTGCTGGTAAAATGCATTAATATCAGTGGGAGTCCACATGAATGGGAATTTCATGAGGGTGAATGATTTTCTCATGCAGGTTTCACAACTCATCAAGTTTGTCACATGGATTCAGACGTTCAAAATTGACTTCATAAATCGCTGTGGGCAACTTTCAATAATTTCATAATTAGATTATAATAATTTGAATTTACATGATGGAATGGAATTTCACGTGACAATTTTCCCATACGGGTTTCATACCAGGTTGAGGTCACGCAGATTCTGCTTGGTTTGAAGGTGACTTTTACATATGTCAAACCTTGAGTTTAAATTGCACGTTCCCCGGGTTTCACAGACAAGGCCTAAGCCTAGTCCCAGACTAAAATGTAAGTCTGAACTGTTTCACCTGAAAGAAACTGGCACTGACTGATCTTAAAATATATCAGTGCCTGTTTTGTCTCAAGATGGACCCCAGTAATGTTTTTTTTTTTCCTAAGACACGTTTATAAAAATGACTTAAATGTCCTAATTGAACTGTGGCCTAATTCTGGCTTAGTCTAAACCCTGTCTGTGGAACCAGGCTGTTATATTCAAATCCATAAGAAAGCTTGGCAAGGGTGCGCTCATAGTTTGAAGGTATTTTGACAGTATTTTCAATAAGAATCCACATGAATGGTCATTTCTCATGAGGACGGATGATTTCCCTTGCAGAATTTGCATTGGGTTCAAGATTGTCACAGTGCTTGGTTTATATGTGACTTCATACATCATTTCAGGCTAAATTCTTTAGTTTCATTAGGAATCCATGATCGGGAAATTTGCTTAACGATTTCCCCATGCAAGTTTCGCATCAGGTTCAAGTTGGTCACACGAATTCACCTCAGCTTGGTTTGAAATTGAATTCATACATCACTGCACGTGAAATCCAGTCTTTTCAGTAGGAATCCATGTGAATTTTGCATGTGGCCAAATGATTTCCCCATGAAGCAATTTCACAATGAGTTTAATTGGTCATGTACA
>JAHKKF010533074.1:7249-24129 GCA_019740295.1 Labeo calbasu
TTAAAGTCATTATTTTAAAAACTAATTGGAGCACTATATTATTGTTTTATGTGAGGGTGCATGGTTTGTCAATGGTAGCCAGGGTTGCCAGGTTTTCACAACAAAACCCACCCAATTGCTACTCAAAACTTGCCCAATTGTGTTTTAAAGGGGTTCCCCTATTAAAAAAAAAAAAAAAAAAAAATCACATTCTGGGGTGTAAAATACATGCTTTTTGTCGGGTTTCCTCTGGAAAATTTGTATTCCAGGGGCTAAATATGACGTTATTGGGATCGCTTCAACCTGCAGACATCTAAAACACCACAAAGTACCAGTCGCAACAGGCTTGGCCAGCTGACCAATCAGAACAGAGTAGACTTATGGAAGGGATATTATGCTTAAAACTGATTCGAACAAACCGTTTCAAAATCATTGACAAATGACTCTATGTATAAATGTATATTTTGAGAAAAGTACAATATTTTCTGAGATGCATTTAAACCTCTTGTAGGGAACTCCAACACAATATTAGGACACTTTAAAAAGACTCAGATCTGATTCCATCCAATCAACAAACAGTGTATAGAGTTAAGTCTTACAGTTTTTTGTTTTTCAGTCATTTGTACGTCCCAGTGCTGTAGTATTTGTCACTACCTCCATTTTATTTGATTTTAAAGTTAAAAACAGCCTTCTAATAACTTAACTTTTTAGTTTTTCGTGTTTGCTGTTAATATATGTTAGTTTTTGTATCCATTTACTGATTAAAGGTAAAACATTACAACTAATTTGAAAGTCAGTAGAGACTTTGTTCTATTTCCATACCAGCAAACTTCATCTATCCGTGGCTTCCAGTCCACAGAGCCGTGTTTGTCAGTAAAGGTAGTTTTTCAATAAGAGCAATATTACAGACAGCCATAATATTGAGATTTGAAACCATGCCATAATTTTATGTACCTGCACGGATGTTTATTTCTGAAATGATTAGCTGTCTACATTCCAGCAGTACTGACCTTTTATCTCATCAACCTCTTGGCTATAAGCACACAATGACTCAGCACCACCTCTTCTTTTCCCCCCCACCATATTTATCTGAATATTTCTCACAAACATACACACACACACCTCACCATTTCACAGCAGCTGAAGGCAGGCCAGGTCAGGAACTGACACTCCTACAATTACACTGTCTGCCAGTGGTTGGAAGTGAGGCATGGTTGCGGTAAAGGCAGGACGCAAAGAGATACACCAAAGGAGCGAACATGAAATATTCATCATTCTAAACCTGTGCCAAACCTGGTCTGCTCTTCCATGCACTTCAACAAAACGAGTGTCACAGGGCGCATTAAAAATCTTCTCCCCTCTTTAATATTTATAAAACCGGCCAGCTATAGTTATTCTCAGAAGGGTTTTAGTTGGTCCAGAGGGGAGAATCATTTTAAAACACAACCCGCAGTATTAATTTTTCTATATCTTAACTATTGGTTAGTTTATATCAACAGCAAGCCTTCATTTTGCTTGATTTTTGTCTTTTAAAATGTATTTCTCAATCCCCCCTTTTGCTCTTTCTGTCTCTACAATTTTTTTCTCTCTCTCTCTCTGGTCTTCATTAATGATGTTTTTGACTGGCTCTTGTCTGTCTTTTCACTGAAGGGTCCTCACTAGTGCTGGGACACGTATTTGAATTTAATAGGCGAAGGGTACAGTTTCAGAGACCATCTCTATATCCCATAATTCCCTTGTGCTGGGCCCCTCTCTCCTGGCCGTTGAGGTTGGAAACAGTTGACATAGACAGGGTGACTAGATGTTTCTGTTTCTCCAGAGACAGTCCCTGACTGGAGTCGTCTTTGGAAATGTCCGGTTTTAAATAAAAAAAATACTAAAGTTAATTGTCTTAAACTGAAGATGAGTAAATAAAATTTAAACCTTACCTCAGATATTTTAGAATATTTAGAATATTTATAAATATTTTTAACATGAGATTAATTAACTGTTAGCTGTTCTATGCAGGCAGATGTGCAATAAGAACAGAACAAAGTAAAAATAAAAAATAAAAAACCTTTTGGTTTTTACATTATTTTCTAATATTATCTATTTCATGTCAGTGCATTACATATGCAGTAATTCAAGATGAACAAGAGTTAAGCAACCTTTTTGAACAGCCTTTAATATACAATAAGTGCAATGATGAATTCATGATGATTCAGAGTCATATGATATAGCATAGTTTGTCACAGTACTACAGCATTTATCAGAAATGGGCCCTGATTGCAGAAATACACTTCACCTTAGATCATCATAGATTATCATGGAAGTTTGTAAGTTGTAAACAGCACTGCATTAGTATTTGTCTCACGCACAAAAAAGGACAGATGACTTGTTGATCAGATTTAGTGTGAAGAAAATTACTGTACCGTTGCGATGGGCTGCAGGGGGGCTCTTTGTAGGATGGATGTTTTTGTTTACTGCTTCACTGAGTGTTTCCACTCACTTCTGTTTTTTTGTCCAAGGTTTCTTACACTTACACACAGTTTCTCTTTTAGACTCGCACACACTCAAAGCGTTTGCTGAGGTGTATTCAAGCTTGGCCGAGAATTGGTTTTGTAACTCACTTGAATTGGGAGGAAGGGAACAGGGTCCTAGGAGTGCGGGAAGAAGCAGTCAGTCGGCTTTTCCCTCTGTGGGGTCACACTACTCTGACAGAATGACCTACAAAACAGTAGGTTTCTGTACAACCATTTCCTGTGTCGTTTATACACCACTGAACCCCATCAGACTGGAGTGAGAACGAACTGTCTCGGTTTTACAGATCAGCCCTTCTTCTCCTGTCCTACAGCTAAATGAAACCCAGATTTTAAATTTTGACATGAAGGTTAATGTAATGTAATTACAACTTATTTTGTTTTGTTTTGTTTTATTTTGCTTAGTTTGTATTTAATAGGGAAAATCTATGGCTTGGTTTCACAGACAGGGCTTAGACTAAACCGGCATTAGGCCATAGTTCAATTAGGACATTTCCAGAACAAAAATTGAGAGATAGTGTACTCACTCCTTGTCATCCAAGATGTTCATGTCTTTCTTTCTTCAGCCATACAGAAATTATGTTTTTTTGAGGAAAACATTTCAGGATTTTTCTCCGTATAATGGACTGATATGGTGCCTCGATTTTGAACTTCCATAATGCAGTTAAATGCGGCTTCAAACGATCCCAAATGCGGTTGTAAACGATCCCAGCTGAGGAAGAAGGGTCTTATCTAGCGAAACAATTGGTTATTTTCATAAAAATCATACAATTTATATACTTTTTAACGTCAAATGCTCGTCTTGTCTTGCTCTGCCTGAACTCTGTTTTTTTTCCAGTTCATGACAGTTAGGATATGTTGAAAAACTCTCATCTCATGTTTTCCCTCAACTTCAAAATTGCCCTATATCGCTGTTTTACCTTTTTCGTTAAGGGTATTTGATCTTCTTTGCATATTTACTTTGCAAAGACTGGGTCAGTTCTTCTGCAGCGATGTAGAATGATTTTAAAATGATTTTTGAAGTTGAGGGAGAAAATACGATTGGAGATTTTTGACATACCCTAGACAAGACAAGACGAGCGTTTGAGATTAAAAAGTATTTAAATTGTATTTTTTTAATGAAAATAACCAACTGTTTCACTAGATAAGACCCTTCTTCCTTGGTTGGGATCGTTTACAACCGCATTTGGGATCATTTGAAGCCTTATTTAAACTGCATTTTGAAAGTTCAAACTCGAGCCACCATAGAAATCCACTATATGGAGAAAAATGCTGAAATGTTTTCCTCAAAAAACATAATTTCTTTTACGGCTGAAGAAAGAAAGACATGAGCATCTTGGATGACAAGGGAATGAGTACATTATCTGTACATTTTTGTTCTGGAAGTGGACTTCTCCTTTAAGTCATTTTTATAAACGTGCTTAGAAAAAACATTACTGGTGTGCATCTTGAGACAAAACAAAGGCACTAATATATTTCATATTTA
Source organism: Labeo calbasu (assembly GCA_019740295.1). NCBI lineage: Eukaryota > Metazoa > Chordata > Actinopteri > Cypriniformes > Cyprinidae > Labeo > Labeo calbasu. The sequence goes on from JAHKKF010533074.1 coordinate 11,234, forward strand.
ATAAATTATAGTATTAATTAATAAAAAATGACAGTAATACAATTTAAAAAATCTTTTTGAATAAATCTAAAACAACTGGAATAAATGCATTTCTCATTCGTCAAAAGAAAGAAAAACAAACTAAATGAGATGCCACTCAGTGAGTCTGTTATTCCCCCACAGAATTAATTGTTTTTCGTCCAAAGTAAATCATTGTAATACAGGCCACTTTATATTAATGATAATGCTAATTTTATTCAAAAGTATATGAGTTAGAAGAAACTCATTTCTGGTTTCGTGTCGATGAATGGGTACTTGAGCCTTGCAGATGGGGCCGTGGGGTACCTAAGATTAAAAAGTTACAAAACAATGCTTTTTCACATATCTGCATAGAATTTGAAATGTTTTTGAAAAGCTGTGGTAAGGTAAAAATGGTTTTGGAAGTAAATGTACATATGATCATTAATGATGTCTTAAAAGTAAAATAGATAAATCTTCTCTGTATAATCAGTGTCAGATTTATAGGAACTTTAATGGTGCTGCCAAAAAAAAATTATATATTATACACATCAAGACAAAAAATAAAGATTATATGTTATACACATCATACTTGATGCTTGCTGTGTAGAGGATGGAAAGTCAGGAGTAATTTCTCCAGGGTGTTCACTCCAGGAAGTTAGCTCTTATTAAGTAAATCTAAGTCGATTGAATTGAAAGCTGAATCATATGACACACGATGATACATAATTACCTCTGCTGGATTTTCTGCTCCTGATTCAAGGGGTTCAGTGTTTTCTGTTCTCTGGAAACATAAGAATTGTGTTTATTCAAATCTGTGCATTCAGTAATTGTTAGAATATTTGTAGTTGTTGCCAGACAGCCTTTTCTTAACAGATTGCTTCAGGTTTCATGAAGCAACAGAAAGGCAACTCGTCTCTTTATGGAAACATTTGCATCAGAGTTTCTAAGAAGGAACAAAACACAATCAGCCTTTCCACAGATGGACAGCACAGCGGTTCATGATGATAAATGGCTTTACTGTCAGACTGAATTGCTAAAGTTCCTGCCTTTAGTCCAATCACTGTCATCAAGGAACTATCATGGCCGTCAGACTATAATAACGGAAACCTGCAAGAATCAGTCACTGCTCTAAAGTCTGGCAACACACAAAGTGTATGAAAAATAAAATCACCAAAAACTAAAAAATCGGAATTTCACACACACATACATAAGATATTTGAATGATTTTTTTGTCGATGTAATTAAAGCCAGTGGCATCCAAAATAACACTGAACCCCACTGACTTTTAATGTAATTGTAAGGAATATTCTATCGTTCAACTAACATGTTTGACAAAATAACCACAGGATTTCAACTTTTGTGGAAAACAGAGTGATCAAAAGTAGAGAACAGTAACCACTGTAGCACAAAAGACGATTACAACTAAAATCTTAGAGAAAGTAGTAAGTGTAGAGGCCCTTGCTTTGAATGACTTCATCATGTCTGCGGCCGTAGGACATCACTAGTTTCTCAGACAGCGCTGGTGAGACCTTGGTTCTTCCATAGTTTGGTAACTGTAGAAGGTTAGCCATAACTTTGTTGACAAGGATTTTCCAAAGATTTTCAATAGGGTTTAGATCTAGACTCTGGGCCGGCCATTTCACTATTTCAGTGTTCTTAACTTCAAGGAATTGCTTTACTTGTTTTGCAGCGTGACAGGGGCATTGTCTTGCATGAAAATTGCAGGCTGATTGGAAGATGCTTGCAGGGAAAGAACTGCATGTTGCTGAAGGACGTTCTGATAAACATTTGCATTCACCCTGCCATGGATATCCCCCAAACCGTGACACTTCATCCTCCATCTTTCACCGACTTCTTCACGCACTTGGGTTTTGTTTCTTTCCCCAGTTTGATGCAAACAAAATACTTACCATCATACCCAAATAAATTAAACTTGCTCATCAAAGGTGAGCTTAGCCTTTTAATTCTTGCTGCTGATGAGAGATTTGGTCAATGCTGAGCGCGCTTTCAGTCTTGGCAAGCAATTCCAGCTGCAGTGCTGAACCGATTCCCCACTGAGAGTTTCTGTATTACCCTGGCTTCTTGTGCATTTGTCTTACATGGATGGCCTTTTTGGGGACTTAAATTAGTGTCATCCTGCAATATTTGATAAATCACAGATTTGGAATAACTAGCTTCTCTTGCAATGGCTGAAATGGTCATCCGTTTGGCCTTTTGTCTGGACAACCTCCTGTCGCAGGGTTTCAGTCACCTTAGAGCAGTCAGACGTCTTGCAATCTCAGTGAAATATATATATGTGCTAAACATGCTGAACAAATGTAATATTTTATTGACATTTTTTTCTTTACTTCAGAATTCTTCAACTCTTGTACTTTAGTTTATAACAATGTGGGATTGAGTAAATGATCCCTTTTAGAAGATTTATTCCTTTAAATGGCGGGTTTACCTTAAACTACTCTGAGTAGTATTATACTGACAAGGTTTTGAAAATGTCATTTAAAGTTTTGATGTGGAAAGTTGAAGGTGATGATTACAGCAAATGTGAAGTGATTTCGTTAAAGGGTAGAATAAGGGTACAAATAATAGCCTAATGTCAGCGTCATACTCCAGAAATAATGACACAATTCATTTTATATTTTTAGTTTCTGCCGAGGTCCTTCACGGCGCAAGCGTTCTTATGGGCTTTGAGATGTCGGAGGTCTGAGATTGAATGGGAAATGTGGTGAGACTTTTTTATGCTCTGTTCCTTCCTCTCCAGCAGATGCTGACAAACCAGGCCTCTAAAGTAACAGGACTTTAACTGCTAGTGACGTTTCAATATAAACAAGCACTGCTAGAAATCCACAGGGAATTATGTATTTTAGGCAGTCTTTCCTGGCCCAAAGTCAATGTCTTTGGAGATTTTAAGGAAGTGTTTGACAGATGTGCTCGATTTGCAGCGCCCTTGGAGTTCGGATGGATTTGACACAAAGATTGTTAAATGCATCACTGACATCTAGAAGTGGTTGCACACTAAAAGTGGTAGTTCAGTTTAGATGCATTTGACAGCTACTGTACAGCTGGTCACTAATACAATCTCACATATCTACAAACGTTTTTGTTTGACCCAAGGACACTTTTTTAACTGGATCAAACATTGCATTCAACACACACAAAACAAATGCATCCATGGCCAACTTACCAAATGTTTTCCTTTTCTACACAAATGACAGAAGCTGCATGAAGGATTTTTCTGGTCAATCTGCCAATAGCAAATCTCACAGTGTAGATTTTTTATCTCAGATTGTGCTGCACTGTCAACAGTGTCTGTCAGTACACTATCTTCACTTGAGTTAATTAATTTAGCAAAGTGTATGGGTAAACATCTACTTTGAAATCGAATTTGAACTTATTCATTTTATTAGAAGATGCATTAGTGCAATTAATACATTTTGACTTGTTTTATAACTAAATTTATTGTGATTGTGTCAGGCAGTAATTTGCTCTTTTTAACAGTTATACTGTAGAATGCTTGGGGAGTGTGTGATTAAAACGGATCTAAAACAGAAGAGTGTATGGTTAGTCTCAACAGCACATCTGAGATGGATTAGACTTTCAGAATAATAAAAGCTTCTCTGAGCTTGTTTATAAAGAGATTTCTGTAATGGCGACTGAGAACTGCTCTTGCACTATATGCACTGTGATTGCATAATGAAGTTCTGGCAAACTTTTTCATGGAAATTGGAATAAAGTCTTCATTATGAACAGTGCAAATGAGTTATGTAAGAAAAGATGGGTGCACACTTACTTCGTCAAAGTTTTTGCATGCTTCTGTTCCCCCGTAGTTACCCTCCACATTTTTTATGGGATTTAATGAATCAGTAGCTCTTAAATAAATAAAATAAACTAAACTTCTGGCATGTGATGAATTCATTACACTTGTTTCTCGATGCGAAAAAGAGTAGAGACTTAAGTGTACTTCAAGTACAACGTCAAAACTTACTGAATCAGAACAGAAGCAACTTCACACATCACCATGCAAGGCTCATTCAGAGGTTCTGACTCCATTAAAATGTGTGCTCATGCACACCACAATCGATAAGTAACTCTCTGTGGTCTAATATGTATTTACGAGACTATGCGTGTATTTATTTGATCGCTGGCTGCGAAGTGCTCTGTAACAAGACTGTCAAGGCTACTTGATGCAAATGGACACAACTTGAAAGGGGAAAAGTGCTCTAGAAAATTCTAAGAAGTTAGTTTGCTGACATTTAGTCAAATGGAACTTTTCACAGTTTGTCTCACTCATTAGTTGACTCTTTTTGCAGATTATGTCGAAATGCCAGTAGGTGGAAACAAGAAGTGGACAATTTTGAGCAGTTCATAGAAACAGTTTATTTTAGCAGTTCATTCAGAAACACTGATTCATTCAGACTTTTTAGGTTAGTCGCTGAATGATTTACTCAACTGATTTGTTTTAACAAGTGTTGGGTAGGTTACTCAAAAAACAAACAAATTACTCAACCTCACCTCATGACAAAAATGAACCTGGAGGAACTTTTCGCAAAATACATACCAATAAATACATATCACTGCTGTTTCCAAAAGAAATGAACATTAGAGGTGGTAAAACGGCGAGCACTTTTAATATGATCATTTTCATACAGTTATGATTACAGTTAACACTGTATTTTTAATACGGTAAAGGTAGGTTTAGGGGGTAGTTTGGGGTAGGTGTACACTACAGGGTAGCACAAATGGACACAACATGGGATGTAACCAGCTTTCTCGGTAACTCAGGCGACACGGGATTGGACTTGGGTACGAATCCCGTGAAAAACATGACTCGTGATAAAAGAGCTGAAAGATGAGAGATTGAAAAACAAGCTGAAATGGCATGCTGGTGATTGCGATTTTACGTCACATATGCTTTTGTTCATATACTGTCAGGTAAGTTTAGGTGTAGTGCAAATGGTTATTTTTAAAATGTTTTATTTCTGCCTATTAGATTCTGTTTTATTAACGTCTACACCTACCCCAACCCAAAACCTACCTCTTACAATAATGCAAAAACAGCAATTATTGTACAGTACATCTGTATACCATTTAGCCTTTACCGTAAAACGTACCATATGTACGTTCATCTGTTTCAAGGGAAGAAACGAACACTCTTTTAGTGCCACTCAGTGGACATTTCTGTTGGAAACTGCCATGATATGTACTTATTGATATGTATTTTGCGTCTCAGCCAGGTAAGTTTTCACCATGAGACCAATTTGAAATTGCTAATGTCCTCTTTACAATTGCAGTTTGATTACATTACTGATTACTGCATTTAAAAAGTAATCAGATTACTAATTACTTTCAAATTTACTTGACTTTTCAAGTTATCAAACCTAAAAATACACTACATAGTGAAACTTCTTTCAGTAATTTAATATTGACTGAAAAATTATGTATCAAAACAACAACTTGAATGATCACATGCATTTTTTCCTGTTAACAGCGAAAAGAACTTAAAATGTTATGTCATTATTGATCATACAGATAGGAGTAATCCATCATTTGAAACTGTAAAAGTTCTACTTTTATTTGTATACACTTGTAGTATCAACAAAACATTGTGCTTTTGTAAAATAAAGAAAACAAAGAGTTCAAAAAGCTCAGTGAATACTTGACACACGGACATGAGAAATATATCTAAAGAAAGCTTGAAGTGTCTATCTTTAATTCATACCAAAAAGAAATATTCTCTGATAAAGTAATCCATATTTATCAGAGAATTATCTGTAATGTGATCATGTTATTCATACGATAATCATCCATGTGAGACACGCAAACATGTAAATGCCCACATCACCAGAAGAAAGATTCATCAAGTTCATCTAGGCTTCTTTTCGTTTTTTGGAAGAAGACGTGCTGTGAGGAACCAACCTTGTATTTACCTCAGAAGAAGAATGTTACTGTGTAACACGTTATACCCAACTCTGGTTTTAAAATATTCAATTATAAACTAAATATGAAATAACTATGTCGTGGCTTTGTTTGGCACTATAGTAAGGATTAATTGATCCTGGATTGTATCTGGATCATAGGGGTTGCTGTGGATGATTATTTCTGTCTGGGTGTACAAGGGAGAAGTGTTAAATATATACTTCCTCATTACTTTGACATCACTGTTTTTGTTGGTGGAGCAAAAAGAGACAAAGTAACTGGTGATACTTTAAAAATTTAACTTTAAAGTTAAAATGTAACCTTGTTACTTGTTTGTTGACCTGTTGTTTGATAGTCTTATTAATTAAGCAACAAGCAGTTCATCAAGACATTGGCTTTGGATAATTTGTGCACAATCAATTATGAGGCTTTTTTCCGCATAAAGGTGGGATTTACGTAAAACCATTAATTGGCAGTATTTTTGTGCATTTTATGATTTATATACGAGTTTGGATGATTTAACTGCCATCTGCCTTCTCACGCTAACCTCCTTGTTGCCATGGTAACTTGATTAATCATCACATGTTTTCTACAGATATGAAGAGGTCGGAGCATTAATGAGGGCACAACGTGAGATGATAAACCACAGACTTCTCCACTCACTTGTGAAAGTGTAAGATATACTGCAAGGGTCACGACCATTTAAAAAATGGCAGATGATCTAGGAGTTGATAAGTGTTATTAAGTGTTATTGAGGTCAGAGTTCATGGTCTATGTCCGGTTCACATACCCACCAAAGCTTATTAAAGAGTTAGTTCACACGAAAATGAAAATTCTGCAATTAATTACTCACCCACATGTCATTCCAAAACCAAAAGACCTTCGTTCATCGTCGGAACACAAGTTGTGATTTCAGGGGTTTAAGTAATTTAATGAAGCTACGAGAATACTTTTTTTGCCCAAAGAGAACAAAAATAACAACTTTATTCAAAGATTTCACTCTCAGGACAGTCCTCTGCCATTATAGAGTGTACTACGACGCATGTGCGTGCTTTGTTCAGCTTGTAAAAATGTGTGTGCTTTGTTCAGCTGTCTGTAATGGCGGAGGACTTGTTGAAAAAAGTTATTTTTGTTTTCTTTGCACACAAAAAGCATTCTCGTAGCACCATAAAATTAAGGATGAACCACTGATGTCACATGGACTATTTTAACGATGTCCTTACAATGTTTCTAGACCTTGAATGTGGAAGGACACTTGCTGTCTAAAGAGGGTCAAAGAGCTCTCAGATTTCTTCAAAAATATCTTAATTTTTGTTCCAAAGATGAACGAAGGTCTTACGGGTTTGGAATGACGTGAGGGTGAGTAATTAATGACAGAATTTAATTTTTTGGGTGAACTGTCCCTTTAAGAAGATCACTACTCCATCTAGGGCAAGATGACTGTGAGAGGGTTTGAAAAGTGGAGATCACAGTTGAAAACTTTTTTTTTTTTTTTTTTAAAAGGAAAGGACGTGACGTGTGCTCATAAAATTTGAAACTTTTATGAGCATAATGGAGCACAAATACAGAGATCATTGCTTCATTAGTTCTCATGCAACAAAACCAAGCAATTAGAAGCAGGAATTAATAACCAGTAACAACAGAGAGGGGTATTTAGCACACATGAAGCTTTTGTGATGGTCCGTGAGGGACATTAACCTTACTAATCTGCCTTTTGCTTTGTTTGGTGTGTCAGCGCTGAAATGAAGTTACTAATGCGAATGATGTTCTGGTATGAATTTAAAGCGTTGTTTTCGAAATACTGTAGGATGAGATTATTTTAAAACTCATTAAACCATGCCCATTTCATAATCTTCACACTAACATCAGTGCTGTAGAAACTGTTGCTACTGTTCATTGAAGCTTATGACAGACATTGACTGAAATAAATTTCTGTCATTTAGAAAGTCTATATTTGGTGGGTACCGCAAAATCAACAGCAGGTTAACCATGCAGAATTAATATTTTATCTATAGCAAATCAGTAAACATTTCACTGTGTGTTCACTGAAATCCGAGAGTATTTCAGTGAAAATCCGACAGCAAAACAGTAAAATAGTCCATGTGACATCAGTGGTTCAGCCATAATTTTATTAAGCTACGAGAATACTTTTCAAGCATTAAGAAAACAAAAAATAATGACTTTATTTAACAATTTCTTATCTTCAGTGTCTGCCGCCAAAGAAGTTGTTATTTTTGTTTTCTTTGTGAATAAAAAGTATTCTCACAGCTTTATAAAATTAAGGTTGAACCACTGATGTCACATGCACTATTTTAATGATGTCCTTGCTACCTTTCTGGGCCTTGAACATGTTAGTTGTGTTACTGTCTATGCAGGGTCAGAAAGCTCTTAGATTTAATCAAAAATGTCTTGTGTTATCAAGATATATGAAGGTCTTATGGGTTTGGAAAGACTTAAAGGTGCGTACTTAATTACAGAATTTTCATTTTTGGGTGAACTATCCCTTTAAGTTAGCAGTGTTATTACTTTTGGTTCAGTTCTCCACTACATGTGGTCTCCATGGCAGTATTCGACCACTATAGGTCTAACAGGCATGTAAGGGTTGTAGCATGTAAGTGTGAAGAAGGTCATTGCCTCTGGGTGCATCCATACAGGACTAAATGAGGATGTGTCATAGAGAAATCCATAAATGCTGCTTTTACCTGCCACTGTCATCTATATAACATGAGGTGGCACACCTGTTTCTGTGTGTATTAGAGCCTTGACAGATGGCACCACAGTTAGAAATGTACACACACACAGATCCTTTCCAATGTTCTTGTCTTTTTTTGAAAGCAACAGGAATCCAGATGGAGGTCCTTTTACCACTTCTGGGTGCAGGGCAGCACGCCTACTGCACCATATAGAATGACACATTTGGTTAGAAGCAGACTGAATAAAAGGCTTTGACATTATTCACTGTCGTTAGAAGCTTCGTGCTGCTTTCAAAGGCTTATTTTTTGTGACAATTTTCTGCGTGATGGAACCAGAGGGGTCATTTGAAAGTTTGATGCATGTAATCAACTGTTTTCTTTATTCAGGTCATCCATTATGATCTCCTGTTACAACAGAGGACAGTTCTGCTATAGATGTGTGCCGTTTTGAAACAAGCTGGCGGCTAGATTTCTCAGAAAGGTTTGTTCAGAGAGAAAAGGCTCTTTTATTGTGAGAAAGTGAGGTACAAAATGTACCTTGTCTGAGAAGCTTCACCTTGAAATCCATTTCTTTGACCATAAATGCAGTTATTACAAAGGGCTGATTGGATAATCCTCTTATTAAGGTTTAAAAACAACATAAGGTGTAAATAAAAGAATAGTTTACCCCAAAAAATGAAAATCTGCTTAAAATGTACTCACCCTCAGACCATCCAAGATGTAGAACAGTTTGCTTCTTTCATTGGAACAGATTTGGAGAAATTTAGCATTACATCACTTGCTCACTAATGGATCCTCTGCAGTGAATGGGTGCCGCCAGAATGAGAGTCCGAACAGCTGATTAAAAAAAACAATTATCCATATGACTCTAGCCCATTAATTAACACCATTTCACTGGAGAAAGCAATATTATGGATAGTGAACTGATTCGAAGTTAAAACATCTGATAATGGAGATGGATTTGTTTATTACAAACATGAAGCTTTTGACTTTACAAGATGTTAATTGATGGACTGAAGTTGTGTGGTTTACGTAACAGCTCTCATTCTGATGGCACCCATTCACTGCAAAAGATCCACTGGTGGGCAAGTGATGTAATGCTACATTTTTTCAAATCTGTTTTGATGAAAAAACAAACTCATCTACCTCTTCGATGGCCTGCGGTTGAGTACGTTTTCAGCAAATAATTTTTTTTTCCGTAAATTTAGTTCTTTAAAAGCGCACTCAAGTCCCTGTTTACTTTTAGCTTGTACATATTAGTCCCTATAGTACTAATGGCTATCAGTCTGGATACATGACGTTTGTTTGCTATTGCTGCTTTACTCCTTTTCTCTTTTTTTCGCTGTTGTTCCTTTTTGTAATATCTTGTTTTTCCATCACGCCCATATGATGTTTTTGAATCCAGCTGCACTGCTCTATAACAGACTGTTGTGAGTTTCTCTTTGCTGTATGCTGGCTGTGACTGCTGTGTGCTTGTGCTCGATGCAGTGGTGTTTATCCTCGATCTGTAGCCTGATAGCCATGGGTTGTCTTGGTTTGTTTTATCACTCCAGCAGGGACTGATTGTTTGGATTTTCTTTTTCCATTCATACTCATTCAGCTTAGTCTGGTAAATCAGCGTGTGCGTGACATACCTTCACTCTACACTACAGTTTTGTTGTTTAGTTGTGTGTATATAGTATGTATACTATTTTGTTTGGTTTGCCTCTTTTGTTTAGATATATTTATGGTCCCCTTTATAAAATAAACACGTTATTGTTGTTATTTTTCAGCAGTGAATTGGTCATTAGATGACATGGCCGGTCGTGTGATATCAGCATCGCAGCGGTCATGAGAAAGCAACTGCTCCAAACTTTTTCCAATGACTCATATCTCATGTAAGTGTAAATTATTTTAATGATATTTCTCAAAACTACCTTGAGGCATTTGTGGAAAAAAAACACCTCGAGGCATTTATATTCTTAAGCAGAATCTTACTGTTTTAGAAACAAAACAACAGTAGGCACTGTCACTCAAAAGAACAAAACGTCGAACATTACTACAAAATATCTAAAAAACAAAAAATCAGTAAATCAGCTTAACATTTACTAAAAACTTTAAAACTAAAATTTTAAAAATTCTCTGAGTTTCCAGCTGTGTTTAACACTGTTCACTGCTCTCTACATCTGTAAAAGTTCACTTCACAAAATGTTTTCATCTGAAACACATTATCAAACCCAGCAAACCAAGTTGGCATGAAATTAAAATGAATTTATTTCATAAATGCATGTAACTGATACTGATCTTTTCTGACCTTGTACAATTGAGGTCAAAAGTTTTCATACCCATTTCAGAATTAATAAAAATGTAAATTATTTTACCAAAATAACAGAAATCATACAAATTGCATGGTATTGTTTATTTAGTACTGACCCGAAGAAGATAACAAAAAAGACGTTTACATATAGTCCACAAAAGAAAATAGTAGTTGAATTTATAAAGAATTACCCTGTTCAAAAGTTTACATCCCCTTGATTCTTAATACTGTGTTCTGATCCACAGCTGTGTTTTTTACCTCCGTGAAGTTGGCACCCCATAAAAAGAAATAATGACCAAAACTATGCCATTCGTTTGTGCCGTTAAAATAAACGCTGTATCTGTTTTCCTTCCCTAGATATAACCAAAATATTTTCAGGGCTGTGACGTCACTCTCCACCCCAGTTCGTCTAAATCACACAAAAGTGGTGTCATTCGTTTGTGCTCGATTTGTGCCGTTGAAATGAACCTCAAATATATTTCCCTTTCTTAGAAATAACAAAAATAATTTGAGGTAGTGACGTCACTCTCCACCCCATGTCGTCCAAATCTCTCCAAACCGGTGCCCGTTTGTGCCGTTAAAACAAACCTGGTATCTCCGAGCCCTTCTTAAATATAATGGGTAAAATATTTGTTTGGGACTGTTACGCAACTCTCCACCCCATATCGTCGAAATCGCTCCAAAAGGTGCCATTCGTTTGTGCTCGATTTGTGCCGCTAAAATAAACATTGCATCTAATTCCCTTCCGTAGGAAAAAAACAAATACAATATGGGGCAGTGACGTCACTCTCCACCCCATGCAATCTAAATCATTCAAAAATGTTGCCATTCGTTTGTGCTCGATTTGTGCCCGTCTGTGCCGTTCAAATTTACATTGTATCTATTTCCCGTACTCATAAATAAATACAAAACGGGGCAGTGATGTCACTCTCCACCCCATGCCATCAAAATCTCTCCAAATCGGTGCCGGTTTGTGTCGTTAAAAGAAACCATGTAACCATGACCTCTCTTTAAATATAACGAAAATTTCACTCCCCACTCCATTTAGCGCCACTGCAGAGTTAAAAAAAAAAAAACAAAAAAAAAAAGTTAGTGTTTATGCTGCCTTAAAATGTAAAATTTAGTTTTCGCTAACTTCATATTGCAAATTGACTACATTTAAATTTCAAGGCAGAACACAAACCTCAACAAAAAAAAAAAAAATCGTTATAATTCGGTTGTGTTCGATTTGTGCCATTACATGGGCGTCGGAACCATTGAATGCGGGACAGGACCCACCCACTTTTGAAGACCAATGATATCGGACCCACGCACTTTTACCATCCCTAATTTGGCGAATATGTCTGCGCACGTTTAGAGCGCCATCAGTCAAATCCATTCCACATGACGAATGCGCTAATAGATTAAGCTCTATGCTCACGTGTATGAACATGCAGCATCTGGGGTGGAGGAGTGGACGGAGCGGGCGCGGCCGCATCAGGCGCAATCATCAAACATATTTCAAAGGAAGCGGGGGGCACGGTCCTGACCGAATCGCTGTCTATACTAGGTGTGTTTAGGGAATATTCGCGCCTGCTGCACTCCTGTAACACAGCAAAGTAAACGAAGCATCTGAGCGTATCTGCTGCTCAGATACACCTATTCAAACTTTTCGATTATTTCCTTCATTTTTATTTTTATTGAAAACAAATGCCTTTCCGATGTAAAATGAGATGTGAAAAAGTAAAAGATCGATTTCGGCAACAGGCGGACGCGAACTCGGGTCGTTTGCATTAAAAAGCACTAGCTATTCGCTTTACGGCGTATTTCCACTACAGCGTATTGCGAGCTGAGCGTTTTCCATTCATTTCTATGGAAGCTGAGCTTAAACGCAAAATGGCATATACTCCAGTAATTTTTTGGGGGAGGACCCACCCACATTTATTTTGCTTCCGACGCCTATGGTGCTCACTGATTGTTAATTTTATATACATTATACATTATATATATATATA
>JAHKKF010533077.1:0-13267 GCA_019740295.1 Labeo calbasu
TGAATGCAAAGTAGAATGAACATGAAAAGCAGACCTTTCAAAGTTAAGTGATCTCGTTCTCATTCTTAGCAAACTATCCCTCAGTAACGGCACCAATATCTGTATCTAGTTCAGATTTATGGTTGAAGTTGCAGGCATACATGTTTGTCGTAGAACTGTACACTATAAAGCGGTTGGTGTGGAGGTGCTGAAATATGACCAGAAGTTGAGAAAGGTGCCTTGATCCAGAGATCTCTTGACTTGTGAAACCTTTGCACCTGGTCTCCATAGCAACTCCAACAATGGGAGCAGTAGCTGCTGGTATCATTACATGCTGCCTAGCGACCAACATTTTTGAAGTTGAGGTGGAGTTGGCCTGAGTGAGCCTATACTAATGAGACAGACATGTCCCGGCTGTCAAGGGCATTCGTATGATACCTTTATTTAGGTCCCTATGATTTCTGCAACGCGGAACATGCGAGCCAGTCATAAAAATGAAATTTACTGTATAACGTCGAATGTCATGGAATTCGCCAAATTTTGGATGGAAAAGTCAAAAGTAGGTCAGTACACTTAAATCAGAATGCGATATGTACTAGTGTCTGTGAATATTAAGCCGCAAAAAGACTATTTAAATATGAATCCTGGATGTTCTGTGTCTCTGTGTGAATGAATGGCGCAGACGCACGGTTTCGTTTACTACACACATACCGAAGCGCACGTGATGCTCGTGATGTTTTCAGCCTCTGCCGCCTCAAAATGAGAGTACATAAACGCATAAACATAATCTCTAAAACTGCTCCGAGAGTCACTTCATGAACATTTTGCTGTCGTATCATATACAAACAGAAATCCGTCAAAATAAAAGTTTGGTTTAACTTGAAGAAACTCTGACTGAAATATATTAACTAATATAATGTAATGATAATGCTACTACTACTACTAATACAATTCTTATAAAAGATTATTATTTATGCAGGAGAAATATAAATACACAACATTGTATTTCTGAAAAGAGGAAATATAATTGTTTTTTTTTAAATAAAACCCAATACATTATACATTAAAAAAATGAATGAATACATTCAAATGGAATCCAAAAAAATTATAGAAAACAGAATTTGGTAAAAATAAAACTGAACTTGAGAAAAAAAAATAAAACATTTCATAAGGCCTTAAAAATGGAAGTTGTGTTAATAATACTGGGATAATACATAATACTGGAAAAAATAGAATCCAGAAAAATTACTTTTACTCTTCCTTTTAATGTTCATATATGGAGATTTGGTGATTTTGTATTTATTTATTTGAAAATATATCAACTGAGTAGAGTGGCATCGATTTTTGCGTCCCCACTCAAAAAAAAAAAAAACTTTAATTTAGTTTAAGTATAGGAGATAAAGACATGTTTCTCAGCTTTTTTTTTTTTTTTTTTTAATTTGAAATAAACACTCAAAAGCCTTTTGTCTTTTTACTTTCTACAAAAATGTGTTTACTCTTTTCATCATTAATTTACACTCATTGTTACTTGTTTTTCTTTAGAACATGTCAGCTATGCTGTCAATTTTTTTTGCCAGAATTTATGCAGTAGAAAAACCTAAATACACAATACAGTGTTTTTGAAAAAAAGAAATAAAATGATAATATACATTTTTAAAAGATTAATTAATTAGAAATGCTTTTATTATTAAAAATGGAATTAAAAAAAAAAAAAAAAATATNAAAATGATAATATACATTTTTAAAAGATTAATTAATTAGAAATGCTTTTATTATTAAAAATGGAATTAAAAAAAAAAAAAAAATATATGTATATATATATATATATATATATATATATATATATATATATAAAACAGAATTTGGTAAAAAAATAAAACTTAATTTGAGAAAAAAATAAAACACATTTCATAGTGCCTTAAAAATTTAATTTTTTGTTTAAAAAAATCCTTATCCTTTTAGTGTACATATATGGAGATTGGGTGATTATGTATTTTTTTATTATTTATTTGAGAGTACATCAACTGAGTAGAGTGGCAGTGATTTTGCAGCTCCGCTCAAAACACTTTTGTTTAGTTTAAGTATAGGAGATAATGACATATTTCTCAGCTTTTTATTTTCGAATTTGAAATAAACACTCCCGGCATTTGTCTTTTTACTTTCTACAAAAATGTGTTTACTCTTGTCATCATTAATTTACACTGTTTCTTGTTTTTCTTTAAAATGTGTTAACAATGCTGTTAACAATGTGTTTAAAGCGCGTTGCAATCGTGCTGACGTGCAATTGCGGTACGCTCAAAATGGAGTGATATCAGATCAATCTTTGTGAGAGGAAGCACTGATGCTCAACTTTCAAAACGAAACACTTTTTGCTTCGGGCAAAATAGTTCAACCCTGCTCCCCACTCCGCACCACTCACCATCTCTGGCTGAGAATGAGACAGTTAAAGGCCACAGTTCAAGCTTTGTGATCTGCACAATTCAACATGACCCCATCCTCACAGTCAATCTTCCTAAACGCACCAACTCACACACTATTGCATTGGCTTTCAGAGTGAAGCCAGTGAACAGATGCCCGCTCAGCTGGAATTATGGCTCTTATTGCGGTGAGCTCAGTATTTAACACTGAGGATGATGTCATCGTTGCCTCGTTTGGACTGTATGCTGTTCTCCAATTATACGTTGCAGATGGTTGATTTCAGAAGTTTGGGACTTGTAGAATTGTAATTTTTTTTGTCCTTTCTGTTTATTTTGATGTGGGTGGAGAGTGAAAACATGTTTTGGAGAGTTATTGTTTTAGGTAATATACAAAATGAGTAATGTATTCATGTGGAGCGTGAAACAATAGGGGTGCGGTGTGCTTATCATGCCAAGTGATGAGCGGAAGCTGAAGATGAGCTGTTCAGAAGGGCGGAAGGTCCAAAGGCACAGAGGCAGATAGTCATCATCTTAACGGTGGCCTGGATATGTCATGCTGTACCTTTGTGGGACTTGTGCAGAGAGGTGTAATCCTGGATTAAGTACTGCAGTAACACCTGATTATGATACATGAATAGAGTTTTTTGCCTTCATTTATCGCTTTGCGAGTATTTCACCCAAAAATGAAAATTCTGTCATTAATTATTCACCCTCATATCTTTCAGACCCGTAGGACCTTCATTCTTCTTCGGAACACAAATTAAGATATTTTTGATGAAAGCCGAGAGCTTTCTGACCCTGCATACACAGCAACTCTGTTGGCTGCAACTCTGCATCTACACAAAATTAGTGCCGGTCACATTCAGGCGCTGCGTAATATCATTGCACCAGCTGCACCCATGTTACGGCAGCAAAGTTCCTTGTTTATTACGCAGGAATGAGAGTATAGTTCCTAGCCATATCAGCCTAGAAAATCGCAACTTTTCATTTTCCGTTGGTTTTAGTACACAATGTAACTACAGAAGAGTCAAGTTTTAAATAGGAAAAATATTGTCATTATATATGGTCATTTTTGAGCGAGATGCTCTCGGTCTAATCAGATTCAATGATCTATGCTAAGCTATGCTAAAAGTGCTACCGCCAGACCTGAAGATCAACTGAATGGATTTGAAAACGGTAAAACTAAACAGGTTTAACTCTAGGGGAGTTGGACAATGAGCATATTTTCAAAAAAAGTGGAGTGTTCCTTTAAAATAGTCCATGCAACATCAGTGGTTCAACCCTAATTTTATGAAGCTACACTCAGCCGGTTGGGTCATTTTATTGGGTTGTTTTTAATATTTTTACCCAGGTGCTGGGTAGTTTTTGTGTAACTAAGATGCTGGTTCATTTTTCTACCCAACTGCTGGGTTGAACCTGTCTCCAACGAAACAACCCAGCTGTTGAGTTACAGTCAGAGCGCTGGCTTTTTGCATCCTCTACAGTAATTAGTGTTTCTCAGTGCCGCTGCGCACTTCTTCAGCAAAATAAAGGTGCGTATACATTTTATTTAATTTAAAAAGTCTTTACAGTACTGTAAATTATATTACTGTATATTATGTAACACAACATACAAGGACGAGATGTCAATCAGCTGCATCAGCAGCGGTCATTTCGCATGATGGAAACGCCTTTTGCCTGGCATAGCATAAACTAATTTTATTCGTTATAATACTGAATTTAATTTAATTTGATGCTAAAATGTGTTAGTCAGTCACAGCATCTTTGAGCTACGAGTGAAATGCGAGGTGGCAGTCTAAGGCTCAGATTTTGGTGACACACCAGCATGAGAATTAGCACTATTACGGTGAAAAGTGAATATGGTGAATGCTTGAATACACTTAAATTAAAATGCTACTTTTAAATATTGCTTTTTTATGACTATAATGATTGTTAAATGAGTTTAATGGTATGTAATAATATAAGCTATTCACCCAAATAAATTCAATTTGTCTTATATTTTGGTCCATGGGTGTTCTTGCTTAATAATAAATGTTCATCTTTTGATTGCAAACTTAGTGCCGGTCACTTTCAGGCGCTGCGTAATATCATTGAATTGCTGCCTCTATAATTCTGTGTGCGGTTGTTAATTTCCAGCCCATTTTAAGCCATCAATATAATGATTTATAAACAATAGTTGAGTGAAATAAAACAATCCAGCATGTGGGGTAAAAACATTTAACCCAACCAGCTGGGTCAAAATAATCCAGCATGTGTTCTGTCCAACGCTGGGTTGCCAAATAACCCAAACTGAGTTGTTTTAACCCAACATTTTTTAGAGTGTACAAGAATACTTTTTGTACGCAAAGAAAACAAAAATAACAACTTTATATGTGCTGTGGCTTGTTTACAAGCAGAGGAATGCATACACGTGTTGTGGTACTCTCATGAACGTGCATCAAAACTGACAGAGGGAAGAAATTGTTGAATAAAGTCGTTATTTTTGTTCTCTTTGCACACAAAAAGTATTCTTGTAGCTTCATAACATTACAGTTGAACCACTGATGTCACATGGACTATTTCAATGATGTCTTTACTACATTTCTGAGCCTTGAACTTGGTAGTTGCGTTGCTGTCTATGCAGGGTCAGAAAGCTCTCAGATTTAATCAAATATCTTAAATAGTGTTCTGAAGACGAACGAAGGTCTTACGGATTTGGAATGACATGAGTAATTAATGACACAGTTTTCATTTTTGGGTGAAATATCTCTTTAATTTTTGACCCTGGTTGCCATGGCGTTATTTTTGTCCTTGACTGTGAAGAAACCAAAAACTCCTGAATATGTAATTTGGCAAGCCACAGAGCACCTGCAGATGGGAGATGACCTCTATCTGAATGCATTTAAGAGCATTTTCATTTATCTATAGAATTACAGAACAGCTACAAATATATAACCATTCCAGTCACCCTGCTGACTCCTCTTACATCTTTTTGTCCATCACACTTTTTACGTTGGTGGGCCCTGTTTAATCAAACACATGGTGTACATTACAGTTTTGTGACCTTGACTGAGCTAATCCAGTTTTATCAGTCTCAGTTAAAAGCAACAAGAGCACTTTGGAGATATCGTATTCTCTTTCTTTCCTGAGGTGCAGGTGTCTTCCAAGAAATATCAGCACTTATTGAACGGTAGGATTCCTAGTAATAGATATTACATGGAATCTCTTTCAAGTAAGCTTTTGATGGTCATATCTTGGAGGTATTTTGTAACCCCTCTGTGATTGGATGGTTTTTAATTTATATTCTTTATACGTCAGTTCAATCCAGATTTTGTTTTCTTTCATGTAAGTGCTAGTAGACGTAGGCCATGTGTATGCGAGGCTTTGCATTCATTTTTTTAATCCTCGCCACCACAGACCTACTATGATCATTCTTCATGTGCTCAAAGAGAGGGGAGAAATGCAGGAACATCCGCATGTATCAAAGATTTCTCCCCCTCTTTGAATCTTTGACTTACACTGCCTTGGTTTTCTTGTAATACATTCCTTGGCGGCTCATTTAGCATATGGGTTTAGCTTTTCAGCTTTTGCCTCGTGTAGCGACAGAGGAGCTTGTTTATCTAGTGATGGCCTCACTATTAATGTCTAAAAGGCCATTTCTTCACGAGTCATTTGCCGCTAATGTAGACTAGCAGTAACAAGCCATCTAGGAAGCGCCCTGTAATGCAGCTTTTTACTGGTCATTCAGGGTTCAAATGTGAAATACCTGTGGTGACGTATAGTAGGGATGAATATCTACAGAAATATATATATATAAATCTAAATCTAAAATGAAATACATTATCAATATACGTATCTATCTGTCTATCTATCTATCTGTCTATCTATCTATCTACATAACATACATACATAGAGAGAGAAAGACTCATTATGCCAGGGATACATCAGTATTTTTAATGAATAAATCTAAAATTACAGCGCCATAGTGAGTCAGTGTGTGAAGTTAGTATGGCTAAAATGTGAACTGATAAATTCTTACGTGTATTTATTTTTTATTTTATGTTTTTATTTTATATTTTATTTTACTTATATATTCCGTATTTGATATCTGTTTCATTAAAATAAATTGAATAAATAAATAAATACATAAAATAAATAAATACATTATAACAAGTATTTTACATTTAATATTTACAGTTGCGTAGCATTTTGTTTACATTTTATTTTACATAAAGGTTGTAATTGAAAATACTTTTAAGGTTATACAAGGCATATTTTTATTTTAAACTTATATTTGCAATTATTTACCTTTTTATGTTTATTTTACATGACGATTGTATTAAAAATAATTTTAATATACACTACCAGACAAAAGTTTTTGAATAGTAATATTTTTAATGTTTTTTTTTTCTGCTCACCAAGCCTGCATTTATTTTATCCAAAATACAGCAATATTATACAGTAATAAATACAGTAATATTGTGAAATATTTTTACTATTTAAAAGCAATTATCTGAAATTAAAAAAACAACAACTTTTGATACATTGTACACTATACCATTCAAAAGTTTGGAGTCAGTATAATTTATTTTATTTTGTTTATGTTATTTTATTTAATTTATTTTTTTTTTATTATTACAATTGTTTTTTGGGGGGAATTATAGAAATTAATACTTTTATTTAGCAAGGGTGTTTTAAATTGATCGAAAGTGATAGTAAAGAATTTCTAAAGTTACAAAAGATTTATATTTTAGATAATTCTACTCCGCTGTTTTCAACAACAACAAGAACAATAATAATACATGTTTTTGAGCAGCAGATCAGAATATTAGACTCATGTGACTGTAGAAATGATGCTAAAATTTCAGGTTTGAATTCACAGGAAGAAGTTACAATTTAAAATATATTCAAATAGAAACAGTTATTTTAAATAAGAAAAACATTTCAAAATTGTACTATTTTTGCTGTACTTTGAATCAAATAAATGCAGGCGTGGTGAGCAGAAGAGGCTTCTTTAAAAACAAACAAACAAAAAAAACCCATTAAAAATCTTGTGAACTCTAGTGAATAGTTTAATTTCCTCATTTATACTTACTATTAACTTTTTACATTTATTGTTTATGTAAAGGTAGTAATAAAAAATATTTCTATAAAAAATAACATTTCTACTTACTATCATTCAGTTTTTTATGTTTGTGTACATAAAGGCTGTATACAAAATAATTTATTTTTATTTTTTTTTTTACTTTTGAACCGTAATTGTGTGTACATTTGTTATAAAAAAAAAATACTTTTTTAAAATGTGTTTATTTTTTCTTCTGGCACATTTCTGGTTTAAGCCCCACTCACTTGTTTTAGTCTGAATGCAAAACTGATAAATTTGTCATTGCAACCGATACATTTACAGATAATGGCTTCGCTGCACACCCCTAACGTATAGGGCTGCTAAGTATTGAGATGGATGGAGAAATTCGTATTCATTTCCTCAGTGTTCGTTGCTTGTTGTTCAGAAACGAGATTGCTCAGATGTGCCTGTGACAAGTCTACCTGGTCTGCTTGACACCCCATTTGACATGTTCCAGATTGAATCTCACTCCGCGCAGCCCTGCCTTTTGCGATTGATTAACATCCCGGCAGCCACACTGCAGTGCTTGCAAAACACTGTGAGCTTGCACCAATATTTGGCCAAATGAATAGAAGGAGTGGGGGGAAAATGATAAAGCATCAATGTGGAGGGCTAAAAATAGCACGGTAATAGTTTCCCCATCTATAGTGAGTCATTGTGCGTTGCCTGGGCCTGCCTGACTTCACACACATAAACTTGCACGCACAGGCTGCACACAAACACCCGAGTTAACTGACTCAGCAAAAACCTGCCTGCCATTGTGCTTCTCCTCTGTGCTGCTGCAATAAGGCCACTGTTATGAGAGAGTGCAGGAGTAATGAAAAGCCGGAATGAAAGCGGGAGTGAACGATGGAAAAAAGCCCTCTTAGACTGCGGGAAATGAGTGGCTGTGCAGTGACTTTTTAAATTTTTCAACGGCAGCGTTAGTGGGCCATTTGACGTCACCGTTAGCGTGCTAGAAAGCAGAACGAAAGGTAAAGTACACATTTGGTTTAGCGGTTTAACTGAAATCACAAGCCCTAATTGTACGTTTGTTCTCTGATTAGGCCATCTGGGTAATTGCCAGTCGTGCCGGTTATCAAGCTCTGTCAATAGCTGATTAACAACTGTAACAAGCCTCTGTTACAAGTTCAAGAGGTTTGCGTGTTCGCTGATTTGGCAGCTTTGTGAAGTCCAAAATCGGCTTTGGCCAGCAGCGATACACCATTTTTTATTTTGCCTTCAAAGGGCAAAGACCTGATTTCATCAGTGGCTTATCACTATTAGCGTTGGAATGCTATGAAACTGAATATGTGCCAGTGTGCCGCAGCTGATTGTTAGCGCTGGCGCAGCAGGATGGATTTTGTTACCATTCATGAGGAGAAAACAAGGTGTTTACGTGTTTTATACATTGTGGAAACATATTGAGGCTTGCCGTTGTGTCCGTGTCTTGCATCACTATTTCCCCCGTGCAGGAACTGATGAATAACATCATTTCTACATTCACAGCGGTACAGTAGATGGCAATAAATTATGTCACTGCACTTCCCGAGGTCATAATTGCATGGGTGTTTTAATTAGCATTTTTTAAATGCACTTTCCTTAAAGGGATAGTCACCCCTAAATTGAAGATCGGTTGATATCGCCAGCGGCCCCTAGAATTGTCACCACCTTTAGCAACGACCCCGGGTATCATTAAATGTCATCGTTGGGACTCATTATGCTAGTTTCCAGGAATGTTTCTAGGCACCAGCTGGGCCAATGTGCGCCCCAGCGGTGCAGTTAAAATCATTTTAGCAAACAATTCACATGTTAAGAACATTTTATGTGACTGAATTTTGCCATAGGAAAGAATGCATTTTTCAAACATTGGTCAAAAGTTGGTCATCAGAAATAGGGATCTTGCCTTGGGCACCAAAATTGCTGTGCTTGTTTCACTGGCGATATAGAGAAATGTCCACAAGAAGAATATGCTGGTATGTTAAAAATGAAAATTACCCCATGTACTCACTCAAGCCATCTTAGGTGTATGACTTAGTTTTTTTTTTTTTTTTTAGATGAATACAGTCAGAGTTATGTTAAAAAATGTCCTGGCTCTTCCAAAGATTTATAATGGCAGTGAATGGGTGTTGAGATTTTAAAATCCAATAATGTGCATCCATCCATCATAAAAGGTACTCCACATGGCTCCAAGTGGTTAATAAAGGCCTTCTGAAGTGAATCAATGCGCTTGTGTAAGAAATATATCCATATTTACCTATCTGGGGTCTGAGGGGAGTTTTTGACATCCCCTGACATTTGAGTTTTTTTTTTTTTTTTTTTTTTTTTTTTTAAGTGTCTTAAAAACACATTAATGGCTAAAGGCTGATTACACTGTATTCTGCACATTGGGCTACCTTAATATGTGAACATCATGAATGACTGAGTATTTTAAGTTCCTTTAGGGGTTATTAGGAAAAATTCCACAAAACGCGCCAGTGCATTTGTCGACCCCAGAGGCTTAAAAATTAATTTTGACTGACTGTCATTCACACATTCACGAGAGATGGGTGTTCCTGCAGATGACATAGGACGTACGCATAGCGCGAGAATCAAGTTTTGTTCACAGCCAAGAAAAACCTCTTGACTTGCATCGAAATACTCCAACATTTTATTTACAAGACCTCATTTTGTATTTCTAATTCGCAACCTGTGTTTTGTTTTGCTCTCTCCTCTGCACTTCTGTGTTCGTCACCGCGTTCTCCTACTACACGTGGTCTGCTGGAACTCCACTCTCACATATACACACGAATGATAGTTAGCAACCCCCTCAGAACTGTGTGGAGTACTTTTTATGATGGATGGATGCACTTTATTGAACTTCAAAATCTCAACACGCATTCACTGCCATTATAATACTTGGGAGAGCCAGGACATTTTTTTGATATAACTCTGATTATATTCATCTGAAAGACGAAAGTCATATACACCTAGAACGTTTTGAAGGTGAGTAAATCATGGGGTAAATTTTTTTATTTTTGGGTGAACTATCCCTTTAAAACCATGACACACTTAGCCAACGGCTCATTTATTATGGTTCATTAGCTGTAGTTGTTGCAGTTATTTCCTCTTAATGTAGTCAAGCACAACTTTTTAGCCCAGAAGCGACTTTTTCAACACAGTTGGCTTTCATTGTTGCAAATTCTTTGACGGTTGGGTGGGTCACGGCCTTTAGTTCTTCAATTCAGGCAGTTGAGGACCATATTTTAATAGATAGACTCCTCTTTCCCTATAAGTAGGTTATACCATAGATGGTGGCCCTGGTTGGAGGGATGCTCTTCTGACATTGCAGTCAGAATGAATCACTCTGCCTCTGTCGCCTGGAAATTTGCCTGGACAAAGATTAGCATATCCCTGAACACAGAGCGTCTGATGTAAACACCATTGTAAAGGGAATAAAAATGCTTTTTTTCCATCTATGTAAACATTTATACATCAGTTGTTTTTTGAATGTGCTTCTCAAACCATAACCGTAATCACCATGAACTGTTTCTTCATTTCCTTTGACTAATTAGTATGGAAATTACACATTCACATGGGTCAATCAATAGCTGTGCACGAGCGTGTGATAAATGCGGCTTTTCCTTGCAACTTTTATTTTTAACAGTCATTTACCTTCTAGACTAAATGGCAGCGGACTCTGATTAGTTCAAAGTTTTCATCTGCTTTTAATCTTCAGTATTAATGAAGTAATTAGTAATTAAGTGCAGATTTTCAGTAATCTCCTGAAGGCCTGCACTCAGCTCACAAATAATTGATTAAAAGACTAAGTGACATCATCCTCGGCGGTTCGGGAGGTAAATGATGTGAAGGGAAATGGTCATTCAGTTATCTCTTAATATTCTTCCACCACAAGAGAACACGCGCAGCTTTCCGGATTAAACCTCCACAATGACGCACATGAATAAACAGAAGGATAAATGCACTTACAGATATATACGCAGACGCACACATAGACGTTTAAATAGAACAATCTTTCATCAACATGGAATCAATTCAGCCAGCTCAGGCACAGGCGTATGCAGAAGACCTTGATTTCAACTTCAAAGACAGTGTGAGAAAATGAAATTGCCCACAGAAGGGGAATTTAAAGAAAAATAGACGAAAGAGAGAAAGCGGCGCTGTTGCGTAGACGCTGTGCTTGCCAACTCCAATAAATCCTGCTTCCATTATTGTGTCTGTCAAAGAGATAAGAAAATTTTCAGCTTTCTATGCTTGAGGAACTTGAATAAAATAAAAAAATATTCCTGACTGTATGCTGGTTTAACATGGACATCAGCTTGTTCAAACAGTACTTTATACAGTAGCACCTCTATTCAAATGCTAATGCACACCGGAGTCAAAAATAAGCATTCTTGTACATTGGGGAGAAAGGCTTGTTGGTGACTGCAGTTTCATTTGCTATTTAGAGACCGTGTTTGCATCAAATTGGCTACTTTGTGGGATTATTGCATTGCTTTCTGATGAGAATGTTTGCATTATTTAGATATGATGCGATGAAAATGAAATCGCTTTAGCTAAGCGTTTGCTTGCATAAACATGAAGCCCAGTTCCACTATAAGGGACGCTTCCCATGTTCCCTTTTCAGTAATTCAAACTTTGCAATTTTGTTTTGGAAACCAGGTTAAATACAGAGATGAAAACACTGATGCAGATGCGGCGTGCATTTGCGTATGCATTCATATGCTCCCAGAAGTCAGCAAAACTGAGATGGTTATGCAGTGTTTTCTTAAATACATTTTGGTTAAGCTCAGACATTTCAACTTTATTTCTTGTACCTTTATTTATATCAAGTTTAAAATAAAGTGTTAGATCTAGGGTGTCAGCTTGAAGAGCTGTGAATTACTTCACTTATGTGACCCTGGACCACAAAACCAGTCTTAAGTAGCACGGGTGTATTTGTAGCAGTAGCCAAAAATACATTGTATGGGTCAGAATTATTGATTTTTCTTTAATGCCAAAAATCATTAGGATATTAAATAAAGATCATGTTCAATGTAACCAGATGGACAAGTTTTTTTTTATTTCCTGGAGGATGGAGTCTTTAAGTAAGTGGATTTTTATTTTATTTTATTTTATTTTATTTTATTATAATAAAACAAAAGGATGGAAAGTGATATTGTGGACAGAGAAAAATCTAAAATTAACAGTTACAATTAATTAAAATTAACAAATTAAAATGATTCCTAAGAAAATGTTTAGTTGTAGAAATTTCTATTAGAGAAAGGCATTTTGCCTAATGAATTATAAATTCTGTAAGTTTTTAAGTTCTAAGGGAACATGGCAAATATGGCAACATTTTATGGGTCAAAATTATTGGGATATTAAAATCATTAGGATATTAAGTAAAGATCATGTTCCATGTAAATATTTTGTAAATTTCCTACCATAAATATATCAAAAGTTAATTTTTGATTAGTAATATGCATTGCTAAGAATTTCATTTGAACAACCTTTAAGGCAGTTTTCGCAATATTTAGATTTTTTTGGACCTTAGGATTCCAGATTTTCAAATAGTTGTATTATGGCCAAATATTGTCCTAACCTAACAAACCATACAGTATATCAATGGAAAGCTTATTTATTTAACTTTCAGATTTTGTGTAAAACTCAAAGGATGGAAAAGTTTTTCATTTCCTGGAGGATGAAGTCTTTAAGTAACTGGATTTTTTATTTTATTTTATTTTATTTTATTTTATTTTATTTTATTTTATTTTATTTTATTTTATTTTATTTTATTTTATTTTAT
>JAHKKF010533077.1:13317-39941 GCA_019740295.1 Labeo calbasu
ATTTTATTTTATTTTATTTTATTTTATTTTATTTTATTTTATTTTATTTTATTTTATTTTATTTTATTTTATTTTATTTTATTTTATTTTATTTTGTGACAGGATGGAAAGTGATATTGTGGACAGAGAAAAATATAAAATTAACAGTTAAAATTAATTAAAATTAACAATTTAAAATGATTCCTAAGAAAATATGTTTAGTTGTAGAAATTTTTATTAGAGAAAGGCATTTTCCCTAATGAATTATAAATTCTAAATTATACTTTAAGTTCTAAGGGAACATGGTAAATATGGCAACATCTGTACAGAGAAAGTAATGACATTGTCCAGAGTTACTTAATGTATGTTGTGTGTGAGTTTAATATTTTATTATATTATTATTATTATTATTATTATTATTATTATTTATTTATTTTTTTTATCAAATGTAAATTCGTGTCCCAGTCATATTTTCTTGGTTAAATAAACATTACTTACGCTATCAGAAAATACAAAAACATATATATTTTTATATGAACAATATAATTAATATTTTATTTGTTAAAGCCAAGTAGGAATCTTATTAAGTTAGTGTTTTTACACATTTTACGTTTATTTCAAAGTAATAACTCAAGGCAGTAAAAATTTAAACAGTGTATTTTATTTGTGAACTTATGTTCAGCTTTTTTACTAGTTACATTTTAACTTTTTTTTTTTTTTTTTAACTTTTAACTTTTTTTTTTAACATTTTTTAATTTTTCAAATCATCAGTCATCAAAGCTCGGTAAATACTGCTCACAGACAAAGAGATTTATTTAAAATTTCACCAACCTGATTACTCACTAAAAACTCCCACAGATCATATTTTCATGTTTTCTTCATCCATTTGAAGTCTTATTATGACATAAAAAGTGGTTATATCTAAGTGTGTGAGTTGTTTACTCACTTTTTTTAATTAGTCGTCCCATTAATGCCATAATATTGCCCATTCAGACTAATTTGCGAATGTGGAGTGTGCACGAACACAAGAGGTGAAATTTATCACATGAACCAATCACAGCTGATCATAACCAGTCATATCATGATAGAAGCATTGCCTCACATGGCTTTCCCCCATTCATTCTCAAGTACCCCTGCATCAAACTCACTGCACGCTTTAGGGGGTCTGTTAAAACTCAGTGGGCTCAGGGGAGGCCAGGGAGACTTTGTTGTATTTTGCAATATTGGCTTTGTTTTGTTTTTGTACTACGTTTTTTTTCCTCATCCAATGTTTTGAGGAAACACCTCTGATTAAAACAGAGTTTATTTTGTGATGTTGACTGACTTACTGTACATAAATGAAAATGTACTGTAAGACTAAGCATGAAGATAATAGTTGAACATGCCATCCCAGAGTCCTGCAGTGAATCAACCTGCTCAAACCCTCTGCTAAGACCAAAGCATGCTTCAGTTTGTGCTCTCACCTCCCTCAGCAAACAGCTTGCTCTGTCTCCGTTCTTTCTCACACAAATCCTCCCAAACTGTCCAAACTACAGGAAGCAGATGGTGCTCTCTGTTTTTAGTGAGTGCTTTTCTCTGTCATGTCTCTGCTTCCTTGTTAAAGGCAACTTGGTTTGATTTATGGTGTCGCTGACTGTAAGACTGTCAGGGTTTAAGAAAGGACTTTGGGTGATATGTCATGTTGCAAAAGAGGCAGGGCGCCATCTTGTCGCCTCTGTCTGCCGTGTTTGTTGCTAAGAGTGGCATGAGGTACATTGGAATGTCAAGGTCGTAAATCACATGCAATGTGTGTTGTTGGGGTGGAGGAATTGTCTTAAGTAGCTGAGCGTGAACCATCCCAGCTATCTCCTCACATGCTGATAAGACTTTATATATGCATAGTTCTGCCAAGAAAGCATAATGGGAAATGGTGAACATGCTGGTGTGCATGTCTAAAAGCACACATTCTCTCTCCCTCGCTCTCTCTGTCTCTCACATAAACTGTAAATTATGCACAGGGATGTTAGCGTGCGTATGCTGCACGCCAGTTCTTGACAAGTAAGTTGCCATTTACATATTGCCTTTTCTTCAGGGTGAATTATTTCCAGTTAATAATTTACAAATGAAATGGTATATTTTATATCTTTTACATAATGGTCTTGCATAACCTGGACTTTCAGAATAAGATCTTGTCCATACAGCATCTTAAAGGGATAGTTCACCCAAAAATAAAGATTCTGTCATCATTTATTTACCCTTTTTTGTTGTTCCAAATCTGTAAGAATTTCTTTCATCTGTGAAGCCCAAAGGAAAAAAAACTGTAGGTTTAAGGCTATTTTTGATCAAAAGGTAAGCATATTGAAACAAAACCTTGAAATACAAGTAATTTCCTGACAGTTATAAGTGTTATAGCCTACTGAATCATACTTGGACTTAATGCTGTCAACAATGAAACCACTTAGGAGAGAACTGCCAGATGAATTATTTCTTAGTACAAAAGAGGGACAATGGTACAAGAGGAATACCAAATTATTGTTTAGTGAGAAAATATAGCAGAAGTAGCACCAACGTTCAAAAACAATGGACTTGAAGAATTCATTTAGTGATGAGTGAATTTTTACTAGAAAAAGAGCCGGAAAAAAAACATGCAAGTGTCTCAGAGTCGGCAAAAGCTATGAAAAGAGTGACACCTTATCTCACAGAGTACAAAGCAACCTGCAGAGGTGACTTGCATGGTTGTTGTCACCACTAGAATTACCTACTGTACCCAAAGCACGATAAACTCATTAAAACTCTTCCAAGCCCCATATTTACAAAATATAGACTTCTGGGAATCCATACTCTGGTCTCAGAGACCAAGTCAAACATTTCGGATCCAAAAGCATCCAAAATGTTCTGGTGTTGCTAGAGGAGGAGTACACTGTGCCTGGTACCCACAGTGATGTTCAGTGGTAGTAAGGCTCTTATATAGGAATGTATGAGTGCTGAAGGTGTGAAAGAGTTGTGCTTTACCAGTGCTGTCATGAATTCACACACCACTTTGTGATGTAATACAAAAACTGAAACTGAAGATGCTACCCTCCTCTCATTCCTTGCATTATTGGGCATTTTTTAGCATTCACTCAATCTTAACACTGTTAGGTGGCTGTGGGGGATTCTGTAGAGACGAGCTGAGCAAAACTCTCCATTAAAGACCAGAGACTTTAATGAAGTCATTTTCCAGGAGTTAAACAGGACGGATGTAAAATTTGTACACTCAGTGTTAGGGTCAGAGCGATATACTTAAAGTTCTGGAAGACATACTAGGTGCTAGAATATTATACATAATATTATACATACATTACTAAATTAAATCTAGGGTGTACTCATTTCTGCAATCCCTCATTTAAACAAAATTGGCTAACTTGCTTGTTTTACAAAAAAACTGGCATGTATTTTTTTTTTTTTATTATTACGTATATGTTTAATACATTTTAATTTCATTAATTATTCCATGAATTATATTAGTGATCATTAAAATACTTTTATATTTATTCACAGGGGGTATACTAATTTTTGCTGTGCACTGTAGGTAAATGCATTTATTTTTGTTCTGTTTTGAATGCTACTGAAATAAACGATTTAGAGTAAGTAAAATACATGTTAGTGTTTAAGTTTCCTAACGCTTTATTTAGGCCTATCTGTATTTACATTATAGTAAAATGCGGCCTACATGCGACTTTTGTGGTTGTTTTTTCCTGGCCTGGTGCAACTTTCCAGAAAATATGGTAAATTTAATTATATTATGCTGTAGTATTAAAAAGTACAAATTCAATGGGGACCATTTGTACCAATAAAACAATCATATTATGTTCATTTCTCCCACCCACATTAAACTTTAGCCTTAAACACTGTTATAATTATGAGGGGGGTCCTTGGAAAATTCTCTTGCCTGTAAGGGGTCTCTGGCTCCAAAAAGTTTGAAAACCCCTAATATAGATAATACAATTATGGACTTGTGTCTTTTTATGTAATCAGAATGTATTGTTTTACAGATGTTAAAGTAAAATATACAGTTTTGTGCATGAATATAAAGAAAAGTTTCTAGTTTATAGACATTATGCTACCATAAAATTAAAAAGTTGTTAGTTTGTTAGAGTTTTCCCTCTTTTCCTCCCTTTTCTCCACTTTTAAATAGCTTGTACATGCTCGTGCGCATTTTACTTTCACTTTCGAATTAGTGGCAACTAAATCTTTCGCCAACGTCTTGCCTTTCTCACCTCACTCGTCAGCTCGACTCTTTCTCGTCATTTAATAAACGAAATCGGATTCCTGCTGCAGATCTGTGATGCGACTGTTGTTCGGCTGGACTGTTGTTCGGTTGTACTGTCTTTTCTCTAACTGAACTAAATGATTTTTATTAATATAAAAAAATCAAAACAACGGTGGGGGTGGTGCCGGGGTGAGCAAGTGATTAAAACCGGTAACACTGACTATCACAACATGCCTAGTGCATGATTGCATAGAAAATCAATGGAAAAGTAGTGCATTGGAATGGAAAAACAGGTTCTGTGTGAACTGCCCCTTACTGTTACTCCCTGACTTTACATCTCATTAAAATGGCTGAATTTTTAGATCATTCTTGCCAGTTCTGTGTGCCACGTGCATCAGAAGGTCATCTAAACAGAATGTGGGCATGCCATCAGAGACTATTTTCATCTTCAGGCGGCGTTTTTTCGATATATTTTGTTTTTGCATGTGATTTAAATATTTGAATACCAAGGAAAGAGATTAGGCATCTTCCCTTTTGTTTTTCATGGGGTTTGTAAGTTTAATGAAGATTAACAGACAGAGGGGTTGAGACGCCCTCCTTTTCTCACATTCAAATGTAAGTCTGCTTTCAGATATTAGGAGATCTGAAGGATGAAGGAAGGAGGGAGAAAGATCAGAGAGTCTGGTTTGTCTAGTCTAGTTTGAGTCTCCTGTGCTCCAGAAAAAAAAGTCTTTGTGTTTTGCTAGTCACATTTCTTTCTCTATTCTTTTGGTGCTAGTTTTCTCCATCTGTTGAGTTGTGCCCAAATGCGCAATGCGCCCCTTCCCCAGAGAAACATCTGGAGCGATAAACATGTGGCTTTAGCTTACAAAAAGCATGAATTTGGCCCTAGGCTGGTTACTAGAGCTGGTAAATAAACAAAGGCCAATTTGGATGTCATCTAATTAAACTTTAATGTAAAGTTGCTTATCAGTTAGCAATCTTCTGCATTGGCACTGACAATTTCAGTGCTCTGGAAGAAAAATAATTGTGTCCGCCAGACTTCTTAATTTTCTATTCATTGATGTGCAGGTCATAGGAGGCACCCAGCCGCGCATGTGTCCGCCTGGGCCTGTGAATCTATGGGCTTTTTCTCTGGCTAGTCTCGTCCTCTGATGTCTGATCAAAGCCTTTTCTTGCTCTTCTCTCCTCTGACTCAATAGGAGCCCCAGGAGTCCAAGGCCCACCTGCCTAACAGACTAGAACAGAGAGAGAAGGAGTGATGGATCAAGGAAAACAATGACCAAAATGAAAAAAAAAGCTTATGAATTCACAGCTAGAAAGAGATGAGCATGTTGGGAGGGAGGATAAAGGCACAGCTTCTGTGAGGGTTAGTGTAATTAGGCTGGTCAGTCTACAGTGGCGCCAATGTCAGTCCCACACTCAACCCATAAAATCAAATTACCGGTACCGCAC
Source organism: Labeo calbasu (assembly GCA_019740295.1). Lineage (NCBI taxonomy): Eukaryota > Metazoa > Chordata > Actinopteri > Cypriniformes > Cyprinidae > Labeo > Labeo calbasu. The sequence goes on from JAHKKF010533077.1 coordinate 18,983, forward strand.
TGTCTGAAATGACATTTACCACACACACTGACAGCTATTATCCTGTTTGTGTATTGTATGAATGTGTGCACATTGTATCACGGTAAATGGGACTGCCTTTCCCCACTGAATGCTTGGACCAGCGTGTAATTCTAGGCCAGATGGTTAGTCTAGAAGGGTTACCAACTTGGCCATGCTGTTCAAAATGTAGCTGATGAACCTAGTGAACTAGCATGGTCTTTCTGATAAAGCTGGTTGAAGAAGGGTTTGGTGTTTTGCTAGTTAAGAGGCTTTGTGAGACACCAGAATCAAGCCACTAGAAGGCAAGCCTGCAACCGTTAGCCCAAAAAGCGTAACGGCTAAGGCTAATGGTTCCGGTCTAACAGTATGTGGAAAAAAAGACCAGAGGCTGTTTTCTTTGAATGGATGTCAATGGAAGAGAGGCTTCACTACGCTGAATAAACAGCTTTTTAGATGAAACGACTTATCATTTAATGAACCAACAGCCTATCTGCTAATCTTCAACATATTTTACACTAAACATTACTTGTGGATTGAACTATTTTTAGATTTTACCATGAAAAAAAATGCAGTTTTATAAGAGAAGTCACTGACCGTTTGCGACAGGTGGGATTCAGCTTACAGCACTTCTTATTCATTTTAATGGTTTCGGAAAACTGTGATTGATATTCAGTGAAGTCAAGGCTGTAATGTGATTGGTTAGTAAGGCACATTTCATCTAAGTTAGCCGTCACGCTTTCACCAATTGTTAGTAATACAGAAAATCTCTGCCAGGATATCCAGCATCCAAAATGTGCCAACTATTCTGTTTTTTTTCCACAAGATATCATGGATTTCTTGAAGCAGAGACTTTACAAGATAAAACAGAATGAGCACTACTTTTTTTTTTATTTTTTTTAATGAACAGGTGAAATTGTAGCACTTAATATGGCAGCTGAAAGAAAAAAAAAGTCCCCCACTAACCAATCAGCTTTTTAGCTTTTTATTTTATTTTATTTATTATTATTATTATTATTACTTTTTTTTTTTTTTTTTTTTTGTGTATTTTAAACTAAAACCAAAATCTGATAATGTTGTTTATTTCAACATATTCCAATACATTGTTACAGTTTCAAACAAATTTGAATGAACAGTCAGTTGGGGTCAATTAAAAAGTTTTTTAAAGTAATTATTTTATTCAGCTGATAATACTTTTTAATTTTATATTTAGATTTATGTATATATTGTATTCATAATCATTATATTTATAATGTTATAAAATCTTAAGAAATGTTTCTTGAATCATGTGACATTTAAAGACTAAAGTAATGGCTTCTGAAAAATTTGATTTGCCACCATAGGAATGAACTATACATTAAAATATATGTAAAATATAGAACAGATATTTTAAATTGCAAGATTTCTAAATTTCACTGTTTTTATTGTATGTTTGATTAAATAAATGCAGCCTCGGTGAGCACAAGTGATTCAGAAATCTTTCAAAGCCCAAAAACCTTCTTCTATACTAATACATTCACCAAATAACAGTTGTTTCATTGTTAATTTAAATGCAAAAACTAATGTTAACAAATTAAAGCCTTCTTATAAAGTGTTACAAAAATATTTAATGAAACAAGTCTATTAATTTTCAGGAAGACAGAAATGAGCTGACTGCTCCAGCTTGTTACCAAGATGTCCACTAAGTGGAATATTTGGCTTTAAAGGAACTTTTTCCCATTGATTAGCCCACAGTCTTGTAAAATTATAGGGTGTATTTTTTTTTAAAGAAAAAAAAACAGCTTTTAGCTGACAAGCAGCACACAAAATGCTCATGATGTTGAATTTATATGTTTATTTACCTGTGTGAAGTGCATCAGAGTGTGACTCTGTGAGTGTGCGTGTGTCAGCCGTACTTTGGGGACACTAGTGTATGCTGGTAGGGTTCTCACACAGCTGCTGATCCATGAAAAGATTAAGTGCCTTGGGACACCTGAGCACAGCCACTGCTCAGCATAAACAGGCTCGGATAGACTGAAATACACGCACCCTGCGCCTGTACACACACACAGGTAACACACACCACCTAACTAAAGCTCTACACTTATTTACTGATGCCCCTCTTCGCTCCGCTGCACACACAGACATGCACACAGACTGTATGACTGTATTGTAGTGTTCGCCAGACTTCCTGCTTTGTATTCTCTGCTTGTTTTCAGTGTACTGGTTTTGTGGTTTGTTTATCACTGGAGGTTGTTTGCTCCCTGGTGAGCAGTACTAATTCTCAAACAAACTCCTTTCCCAATTATTACAGGATCTAGAGACGAGGCCTCACAGGCAGCTGCCACCGCTCTGATCCTATTCACCAATCAGACACATTCAGCCTCTAACTCTCAAGATACACAGCTTAGGCCAGGACCTAGAAACAAAATGCTTTCGCAGATTACCAGGACTCTGCGCCCCAGGAATGATTTCCAACTGCAATTACATGCTATTTAAAGTTGTTGTCAAATGTAGGATTCCTAATCTGAATGCGTTGTTGTTGTTTCGGTTTTGTTCCTGCTGAAAAGGCCAGCGTGAAGTTCTGTGGGTTAGGCTGGTTTATGCTTGTTAGGTGCTGCTGTGGCTGATTAATCCATGCTTTTCACTAACAAAACCTGAAGATTTGTTTGGCAAGCGTTGTCTTTGTGATAAAGCTGGTTGAACTAGATAACCCTTTGATGACTTTTAAAGTCAGTGGACCTAATTTCTGAGCAAAATGTTGAAAAAAGACTATATTTAACATCTCTGTGTAAGAGTAGATTTTTATATGCCCATATTTGTATATTGCTGCACTTTAAAAGATCTGTTAATGTTGACATTTTACAAATACATTTTAAACAATAAAATATGTATTTTTATATATTCTAATATTAACAAATGAGAGCTTGTAAAACTTTCACAATTTTGCAGTTTTGGTTTAGTACCTATTAATAGAATTTCAGTCTTTTGACTATTAACCATAATAAAATTACATGTAAACCGTTATTTAGTTTCAGATAAACAAAGCAAAAGAAAAGAAGGCCGTAAAGTTGAAATAGGCTTTGAAGACAAATAGAGCTGGGTGTCATCAGCATAAAAATGACAATTTGTACCAAATTTGCGAAATATTTGTCCTAAAGGCTATAAATAAATAATAAACAGAAGTGGGCCCAAAACTGAGCCCTGAGGCACACCACTAGTCATCTGAGATATCCATGATTTTAAACTTTTACGTGATAAATAAGATCTAAACCAATTAAGAGGAATACCAGTGATTCCAGTCGAACTCAGCCTCTCCAACAAGAAGCTATTGTGACAAGAAATTATCGAAAAGAATAAGTACTGATAGAAATCCAGAACCCATAGCCATTCACAAATCATTTGTGACTTTAATAAGTACAGTCTCTGTACTGTGGTATGGACAATAGGCAGATTGCTCAAACAAGTTATTCTCTATTAGATGAACGTGTACCTGTCAAGCAAGTATTTTTTCACAGTAATTTAGAAAGAAAAGGTAAATTAGAAATAGAAATGTAAGATAACTTTAAAGGGGTCATCGGATACAAGCTTCACTTTTACATGTTGTTTGAACATTAATGTGTGTTGGCAGTGTATGTACAATATCTATAATATATCTATATATCTACCCTGTAATGATACAAATCCATGCAGTGGTTTTTTTAATTAATCTGTAAAAATAATATCCCCTTTTTCAAATCGTGGCTTTCTCAGCCATTCACACCGACAGAGGCCGCTCCCACGATAGTTGATTGACATGAGCGTCTTACCTCAGATCAGCTATAACAGTCAGACCTCCATTGTTTCGATGCCAGAGCAGGGATGTAAATTAGACAAGAATATCTCCGATTGAGCAATTGAGGTGTTGTGTTGCTGGATGTAATAATGAACATAGTGGTCGTCATTTACTCCCGACATCTGAGCCGCTGAAGATGCAGTGGATTACGTTTGTTTGTGAAGGGAATGCGCCTCCCGCTCTACATAAATGTCCGCGCGAACCTACAACAGAAGTGAGTATAAGGATTTTATTTTATGACTCTCTGCAATCACCTTTCCTAATAACATGCTAGTTAGCAAGTTTAGCGGCTATTTGCGCTAGATACGGCTAAGGTAAACAGGCTCGTCACTCCACAGAGAGAACAGAGGGGCGGGGCGAACAGAGCTCATTTGCATTTAAAGGAACAATCCATCAGAATGGGTTGATTTTTGCAGAGCTCATTTTGACAAGGTAAAAAGGGTGTTGTTTTACATAACCGTTGAGAATTTTTAACCAAAGTATGTTATAGAATTTTCATTAAGACCCTAAAGAATCATATCAACTTGTGGAAAATGGGCATCCGATGAGCCCTTTAAAAGTCAGAATAATAAATATAAACAGAGAAGCAAATACTTGATTTTAACATTCTGTAGCTTCTGTTGTACGTATGTACGATATACAAATATGTAAAAAGATAGCTTCAAAGCAGCTTCTCAGTGTCAGACAGGACAGTTACAAAATCAATATTGTAAATAAAAAAAAAAATCAAATCCAAAATTCTGCTGTAAAGCAGCTTATTCAGCTCGAGTCAGTTTATTGTTGATTCATTTCAGTTCAGCAACACTGTCAGTTTTGCAAAATGAATTGTGAACAGATTTGATTCAGTATATATTCAGAACATATATTCAGAAGGCAATGCTGTCATTATTTATCTAATTTCAGCTCATGTTTTGTTCTCATCTGTGTCAGTGTTGTAAAATTCGTAATAGAATTCATTTAGACATTTAGTTGACATCACTTCTATCAGGCACTGAATAGAGTACCCAGTGAACATTCTTTCAGCCAGTGAAGTTTCTATTAACTGGCGGACTGAAACGCGTCACACTGGTGTTCCGTACTGGGCACCGACATCCAAAACTCATTCTGTCACTCATTTTTCTATCATTTTAAAATCATGAAAGATGGTTAGACTCATTTAACTTTTTAAGTTATTTCTTCCCTGGAGTAGAAGCTGGAAATTGGAGTAGAATCAGCAGCCATCTTGGCTCCCAGACCCAGCCACTACATGGCCATGTTTAACTCCATTTCCAGTTCCTGGCATGGATTTGGATAGGCTAGGTTGACAATATCTCTCCAAGTATCTGCCATCACTAAAGCCCAGGCCAGTGCCTCACATCAAAGGCGACTGGCCTGCCCGTGCTCTTATTTGCTCCTGCGGGAAATGAGGGAGATATGGAACCCCTTCAGAGCGAGTGAGAGAGATAGCTGCACAGCTGCTGTGGACACAGCCTCTCCGCTGAGCTGCCTGGGAGCTTAGAACATCCTGGACTCTGTTACTACAGTAGAAATGATATTCTGCTTGTATTTGATTGTGACTCACATGTAGATTAGCTATGCTAAGGCATGCTGATGGGGGTCTCATGTAGGGTCGCAAACTCATTTTGCTGCAAAATTATGCTGTTTTTCGTGCTGGAGCCAGAGTTATCGTTAACTAAAAGTAGAAAATAAAATGAAATGTTACCTTGTTAACTAGTTAAAATAAAGTTGAAGCACTAAAATTACTATCTGAATCTACCTATCTATTTGTCTATCAGCATATTTGTGCAACCTTAAGCTGCAAAACTGATGAATTATATTATTCACATATATTTATAAGGGGAAAAAATATCTTTTAGATTTATGGAGGAAATAAGGGTCTGCAGCTGCTGTGCATGATGAAAAAAATAAATAAAACAGCATGTCTCAAATCATTGTGCAGCACATCAACATCAAGCATTTCCAGTATAGGCAGCTAGGTTGATTATAATGGGATCTAGTTAGTTGTGCATTAGACTTTTGTTGTTGTTCTGATGAGTTCGACTCCTGGCACTGATGTTTTTCTGGTCCAAAATTGTTTTTCTATGAAAATTTACAGAATGGTTCCAGCATCTTTTAATGCAGCATATTATTGCCTGAGAATGAAAACTTGGGTAGAAAAATGACCTGAATGCTGCTATTTAAACATCAGAGCTTTTGTGACTCCTTTAAAGTGATGCTTAAACTGAAGACTAAACTGAATTCCCATTCATGTTCCATTCCTGGAGGCCTGATCGCTTCTTGCATCTCTCTCACCTCTCCTCCTCATCCCTGTGGGTAGTTTCACATGATTGCAGCATCTGCTCAAGACACTTGTGTGTTGTGGGGTGTAGCTTTCCATGGTGAACCAAAACAAGCTATGCCTTAATCATCATTAAAACATTACTGCTGCAGACGATAGTTATCAGTTCGCTCTCCCTTTCTGATCCCTTGCCCCTTCCCTGCCTGTCTCTCATGCCGTCACATTTATGTCACAGTGATTAGTGACAGATTAAAAAGTCATCAGAGAGCAGATGAGGGCTGTAACTGTCAGTTCATCATGGAAACCTCATCCCCTCCCCACCCCATCTCCTGCTGGTGAATGAATGTGTGTTTATAGCTTCGCTGGGATTAACTCTGTAATTAGCATTCGATGCACTAACCGGGTTAAACCCTCTAACTGCCGTGCTTGTCGGCACCTTGCTCACATTTCGAGGGCAAGAGAGAAGAGATAAGGGCGAGAAGGATGTGGCACTCACTGCATTACACCCATGAAGTGGGATGGCTCATCTCCTGCTAAATTTGTAATGTAAGAATCTTGTCACGCAAATGAGACACGTTTTCATTAGAAGTCTGTGTGCCCCATCTTGTCTACATGACCAGGCAGCAGGGGTATAGCAGCCATTAAAATGTGGGAGAATAATTTTATAGATTACTAAATTTGTCAACTTTTAGCATCTCTTGATTCCTTAATCTTCTTGGTTTATTGAGTTATTTGTGTTTATTTATTTGTCTGTTTTGCTTGTCTAATTTAAGACTATTGTTGATGTAAAATCCAAGATCTTTAACATCAGAAGTAAGATGTGGCATAAGGGTGCTGAGGTCAGTGGAGTTTCCATTTGAGTACTGAATGATTTGGATTTCATCGTCATGAAATACCATAAAGTTATTTGTGAGACACAATTTGAGTTTATGCACACAGGCTTCTCTCTTGTATGCCAAGTTATCTGTTTTATAGGTAGAGCTGTGCATCGTTTGATACCCCAAATTTACTCATAGTTGATCCCAGAGGTAGCATATATAACAAAAATAATAACGGTCCTAGAACCGATCCCTGGGGTATATCACAGGTAAGGTGAGCCATTGAGGCTGTATGGACACCTAAATTGACACCTAAAAGATCAGTGGAGTTTCATTCTGAGTGCTCTTTTGGTCCAAATTAAATGATTTTGGTTGTATCATCATTAAGTAGCATGAAGTTATTTGTGAGCCACAATCTTGAGTTTGTGCAGACAGGCTTTCTGTCTCTTATATGCCAAGTTATCTTTACATTTTATAGGTATAAAGAGTTGTGTGCCAAATTGACTCATAATTGATCCCAGAGGTACCATACGGTATAACGAAAATAATAGCGGTCCTAGAATCGATCCCTGGGGTATACCACGTGTAATGTGAGCCACCCAGGATGAATTGGCACCTAAACTGACAGAAAAACTTGTAACTGAACCAGGTTAAACCTTCTTAACTGCCATGCTCACCAGCACCTGCACATATTTTGAGGGCAAGAGAGAAGAGATAAGGGTGAGAAGGATGTGACACTCACTGCAGTACACCCATGAAGTGGGATGGCTTATCTCCCTCTAAGTAAATAAATAAGATAGGGCATAGGAGTGCTGAGATCAATAGAGTTTCCATCTGAGTGCTCTTTTAGCTGAATGATTTGGGTTTTATCATCATAAAGTAGCATGAAGTTATTTGTGAGCCACAGTCTGAGTTTATGCAGACAGGCTTCCAATCTCTTATATGCCAAGTTATCTTTACATATTATAGTAACGCTATCTCACGACCAATTTGTACGATTTTACGGGGTGGCTAATTTGTATGAATTACAACCTCACTCGTAAGAATTTGTATGATTTCAGTGACAGGTAGCTTTAGGGCCGGGGTTAGGTGTAGGGCATTTGTACAAAGTCATACGCATTGTGCAACTCGTAAAAAATATATATCTTTTAGCTAAAATCATATGAATTTATACGACTGAGGTTGTACGAATTCATACAAATTAGCCACTTCATAAAATATGTACGAATTGCAGTGAGGTCGGGCTGATTATAGTTATATACCATTGTGCATCGTCTGCAAAACAGTGGTACGATACCACAAATTTACTTACATTTTTAAATTTATTAAACTCATAATTGATCCCAGAGGTAGCATACGTATAACGAAAATAACAGTGGTCCTAGAATCAATCCCTGGGGTACACCATAAGTAAGGTGAGCCACTGAGGATGTATGGACACCTAAACTGACAGAAAACTTCTAAGCGAATCGGGTTAAACCTTCTTAACTGCTATGCTCATCAGCGCCTTGCTCACATTTACAGGGCAAGAGAAAAGATGTAAGGGCGAGAAGGATGTGGCACTCGCTGGATTACACCCATAAGTATAATAATAAGTAAGGTAGGGCGTGAGGGTGCCAAGATCAATAGAGTTTCCATCTTTTGGCCCAAATTGAATGATTTGGGTTTTATCAATTTAAGTTTGTGCAGACAGGCTTCCAGTCTGTTATATCTAAAGTTATCTTTACATTTTATGGGTATATAGAGTTGTGTCCAGTCCGCATAACAGTGGTACAATACCCCAAATTTACTCATAATTGATCCCAGAGGTAGCATATAGTATAATGAAAATAGTAACGTCTCGAAATCGATCCCTGGGGTAACAGGTAACGTGAGCCATCGAGGATAAAGTGGACACCTAAACTGATAGAAAAACTTCTAATTGTACCGGGTTAAACCTTCTTAACTGCCATGCTCACCAGTGCCTTGCTCACATTTAGAGGGAAAGAGAGAAGAAATAAGGGTGAGAAGGATGTGGCACTCACTGCATTACACCCATGAAGTGGGATGGCCCATCTCCCTTTAAGTAAGAAAGAAAGATAGGGCGTAAGGGTGCCGAGATCAATAGTTTCCACCTGAGTACCCTTTTGGCCCAAATTGAATGATTTGGATTTAATCCTTAAGTAGCATGAAGGTTTTTGTAATCCACAATCTGAGTTTGTGCAGACAGTCTTATCTTTACGTTTTATAGGTATATAGAGTTGTGCGTTGTCCGCATAACAGTGGTACAATACCCCAAATTTACTCATTAATCCCAGAGGTAGCATACAGTATAACAAAAATAGCAACGGTCTTAGAATCAATCCCTGGGGTACACCATAGGTAAAGTGAGCCACCAATGATGAATGAACACCTAAACTGACAGAAAAACTTTAAATTGAACTGGGTTAAACCTTAACTGAAGCTCTTATATGACAAGTTATCTTTACATTTTAAAGGTAGGATAGTGCATCGTCTGCATAACAGTGGTGCAATACCCTAAAATTACTCATAAGTGTTCGAAGGGATAGCATACAGTATAGCAAAAATAGTAACGGTCCTAGAATCGTACACCACAGGTAATGTGAGTCTTTGAATTTTAATTAAATCTAATTTAAAATGGTCATATTTTAGATGAGAGGCTGCTGAGATTTAAAATGTGTGCGTGTGAGCTTTTAAACATTTGGATTGTTCTTTGGCCCAGCCAGATTGAACAGATTTTGTGATTGTGTGTCATACAGCTGTTCAGTACACATTCAGTTTTACCGCTCTTTTTAGAAACATTCACAAGCCCTTTTTGTCTTACCGTTTCCTCTTCTCTCTTGTTAGTCAGAGACATGGAGAGTGCAATCCTTCTCTTGTGAAAAGGCAAATCTGATTATCATTTTCAGGAAATCTTTTATCCAGGGGTTATGCAATTTAGTTCCAGGAGGTCTTTTCTCTAAATGATGTCTGAGCCATCATAACGTTTCGAAACAGTATGTTGTATAGCTATTATATGAAATAAGCAGGAAGGAATATTAATTGCAGCAGCATATAGAATTCCTTGATTATTTATTAAATGAGTGATTTCAGCCATAGGGAATCTAAAGGAATGTTATTGCTTTTTATGTGTGAGGTCCCAGGTTCAAATCTTGCTTGAATGCCTTTTAAAGTCAGTTATTATTATAGCTGAATGTCAATGCATGTATGTGACTAAAAGGGCCACATTGGATGGCATTTCATTTTGTTATTTCATTGTAATGGAGAGTGGTCCACAGATGAGTGACAGAGAAGTGAATTGCACATCTAAGGCAATCATAGATTGTTAAAGTGGCTGGGATGAAAGATTGGGGTTGAACCCCCTTAAATAGGGTCTACATAGAATCACACAGTTCATTGTGAATTTCTAGGATGGTAGCCACCCTAAAATTAAGAAAGTCTAAATGGTGAAAACCATCTCTTGTTATCCCTGCCTCTCTATTTTCTTTGCATTCTCTGTGTATACTGTATCTGTCAGTATGTCCCTCTCCGCTTTTATTCCTCCAGCACATATCTCTTACACATCATCATATGTAATCTCATTTTCTGTCTGGCTCTCCTCGCTGAATTACCTCAGTTCTGTCTCTTCATCCACATGTAGGAGTGTTCTTGTGGTCAGTTTTTTAACATGTTTTATAGTACTTGTTTAGATTTCCTAGAGAAAATCTTAGTGCTCAGGAGTTGTGCTTTCAAAGCTCGCACAATTGAGTTCTCAGTCATGTTTAATTTAACTATTAGCTTTGTCTTAGGTGTTTCTCTTAAAATTCCTTAGTTGAATAGACACAAATGAGACAGTTGTTGTTAGATAATGACAGCTGTGGAGAGGACAGCTCAGATCACTGCAGTTTGATTGCAGACTTTTGGACCTTGACAAATGTGATAACAGTCTTGAGTGTTTTCTGAAACTAGAAATCAAAAGCTGAAGACCTAAGCCGGCTGTTATTTATTTGATCACATTGCTATTTGTGAGAAACAGTTCCGATAATAAGGTTCTCATTTGCGATTTTTCTTAGATCTTTTCAAGCTTAACGTCTTTCCACGCTGTAGTCTTCACCCACGTTCAAAAGCAAAGTTTTGTTTTACATGTGCTCAGATCAAACCATTTCAAGCCTAATGCTGATAGCAGCAGGCAGCACTTTGACATTTTATTTTAACTCAGTGGTTCAGTAAACCTTTGATTAATGTGTGTGTCTGTAAATGAGGCGAAAGCTCAGCCGCTTCAATGGATGATTTAATTTACTGCCTAAATTTTGGGTTTGATGCCAAATTTGGTTTTCAGACGAGCTTAAAGCTTGAATAATATTAACATTAATTATAATCAATAATGATTCACAGCTTTATCAAGAACCAGTTGACCCCATTAATATGAAATGTATATTTAATTGAACTCCTTTAGGCTTAGGTGTTTACACGTTTTTAATATGACCATGCGATTTAAAACTCTGGATCAATTTGATTTAGAACAATTGAAGCATGCAATATCACACTGTATATAACTGTCCTTTCACTGCCACGTTCAAAGGTTTTTTCTAATGATTTTCTTTTTTCTTTTCTCCTCTCTCCCCATTGACCACCACTGGATTGCTGCTGCTACTCTTCATAAATGCAGGTAAGTCTATCTGATTTAACTGAGTGTATAGCAGAGTGCCACGTATTGCAGCATTCATATTTTAAAACCAAAAGATTTGACTTTTGTTTTTGGCCTTGTGTGCAGTCTAAGCACGGAGCTGTTGGTGGAGATACAGTCTTTGCTTTGAGATTAGTTGCTTCAGGTTGTTTGTTGGAAATGCGGTTTTCACAGTAACTTGTTTGAAAGTGCATTTTTTTTACCTGCCAGGATAGAAAGTTGAAATGTTAAATATGTTCTCCCTTACTGCACTTTTCCTCAGCTGCTTCAGACTGAGTTGTTGGAATGCTTCTTACCCGTAAATCACTTGTATCACCTACTGTAACAGAATGGTAGCTGTAGCAATAGGGTCCTTGTGATTTCAATGCTATTGCAAGCAAATGCAGGACATGCTGTTAACATAATAGCTTGGGTAGGTCTGTTGTAGGATGCATGGAGAAAACATACATTTTACATATGTGTCAAGTTCATGTGTGTACCTGAAACTGTCTAGTTATAGACCCTTCCCTTTGTTTTGGAAATACTGTCTGCTCTCTGCTCTGCTATGACAGTTTGGTCGTCTCTGGACTGTGTCTCTCCGCTAACTTTGGCCTGGGGCTTTGTCATGCGGCAGCTCCGCAGAGAGAGATGGAGAAAGAGAGGGAATTGATACATGTCATTGTCAATGACCTTCATTATTCTGTCTTAGTGCCATACTGCTCATTTTCTGTCTAGTAACTGACAGTTTGGCTGTGTAACAGGCAGTTGGACAAGTGTGCACACTTATCTACATATGGTTGTGTAAGTCAGAGTGGGTTACATTTGAATTAATGGCAGTGAATATCTGTATATGTATGTGGGTGTGTGTATATATACCTATCAAAAGTTTGGGGTTTGTAAGTTTTTTTTGAGGCTTTTGAAAGAATTCTCTTAAGCTCGTCATTAGAGGTCGACCGGTATCAGTTTTGCCGTTTAATCGGCACCGATAGTTGATTGGCGGAACTATCGGTTTTCTGCAAAAATCCATGCCGATATTTTTTTCCGGGTTGGGTCCGTTGCTGGAGCGGCTGAGAAGGTCGTCATTATACAGCAAAGTCCCTATAGTCTTTGTTATACAGTACGAGAGCGGCCTCTAGTGGCGGAAATCACTGACAGCACATGCCGTTTGTTAAGACACGTGACATTGCGCGCTGCACAGAGCAGGACACTTCAAAGGCGGATTTAAAACATCGACAACGAAACGGTGTGTACAGTATACTGTAGTGCAAGTTTTCATGTCATTACTAAGCAATGAATTTGTTGACTAGATTCTGCATTAGTGGAGAAAAGACAGCAGTATACTTTTGCCCGTTTGGTGATCAAATAAAGTCTTGTAGACCGCCACTTGAATTGAGCGCGACGCGTCCGGTGTGTTTGATACCGGATAGCTGTGTTCTTCTAGACTCTAGCACTTTTGACAATTGTGTAACTAACATATTTTTATATTTTGATTAGATAACCACAAATGTTCTAGAAGCAGTTAAATTGTGAAAGTACACAATATCCATATGTATGCAATTTCAACACTGTGGCCTTTGTGTAGATATTTAAAAATGGCCATCTTTAGCTTTATTTTTGATGTAATGGTAACACTTTGTAACCATTTGTAACATTAAGATTGATTAAAGCTGTAGAATAGAAGTATTGTTCTTTAAAGGAACCCTCCACTTTTTTTGAAAATAGGCTCATTGTCCAACTCCCCTAGAGTTAACAGTGGTTATTTTCGAATCTATTCAGCCGATCTCCGGGTCTGGCGGTAACACTTTTAGCATAGCTTAGCATAGATCATTAAATCTGATTAGACCGATAGCATCTCGCTCAAAAATGAACATATATAATGACGATATTTCTAGGCTGATATGGCTAGGAACTATACTCTCATTCCGGCGTAATGATCAAGGAACTTTGCTGCCGTACCATGGGTGCAGCAGGCACAATGATATTACGCAGCACCTGAAAGTGAAAATATTGAAAGTCTTTGGTCATTTTTGAGCGAGATGCTAACAGTCTAATCGGATTCACTGATCTATGCTAAGCTATGCTGAAAGTGCTACCACCAGAACCAAAGATGGGCTGAACGAATTTGAAAACGGTAAAACTCAACTGTTTAATTCTAGGGGAGTTGGAAAATGAGCCTTTTTTCAAAAAAAGTGGAGTGTTCCTTTAAGTGTGTTAATTTCAGCGTTACTTATATATTTAAAAATATTTAGATGATTTTGTTAAAATTAATGAAAAATGAACTAACTCTAATGATCAATATATAATTAATATTCATATTTTTATTCATTTACAAAGTGTGGTTGAGTAGGCTACTTTTTTTTTTTTTTTTTAAATAGTAGAGCACTATTTATTTTTCGTTCAGTATCCATTTTAAAAAACTATCGGTCGATTAATCGGTATCGGCCAGTGTGGTCCAGCCTAGTTATCGGTATCGGTAAAATCCAATATCGGTCGACCTTTACTCATCATGCTAATTTATTATCAATGTTGGAAACAGCTGTGCTGCTTTATATATATTTCTTCGAACCTATACTTTTTCAGGATTATTTGATGAATAAAGTTCAAAAGAACAGCATTTATTCAAAATATAAATCTTTTCTAACAGTATAAGTCTTTACTATCACTTTTTATCAATTTAACACATCCTTGTTGAATAAAATTATTCATTATTTACTGACCCCAAACTTTGACCGTTAATGTATATTGTTACAAAAGTTTTCTATTTTAAATAAACTCTGTTCTTTTTAACATTTTACTCATTAAAGAACCATGAAAAAAGTATCACATGTTCCAAAAAAAAATTAAGTAGCACAACTGTTTCCAACACTGATAATAAATCATCATATCAGAATGATTTCTGAAGGATTGTGTGACACTGAAGACCGGAGTAATGATGCTTTTGCATTACAGAAATGAATTATATTTTAAGTATATTATAAGTATATTAAAATAGAAAAGCGCTATTTTAAATTGCAATAAAAATATTATTTTCTTTCAAAAAGACCTTAACAGTTATATCCAAAATCAGTAAAATAACAGAAAAAGTACTGGCGGCTAATTACATATTATCCATTGTCCAGATTTTGTTTAGCGTATTTAAAGTTTATAAACTCCAGTGGTATTAATTTGTGTAAATGTCACAAAGATGCACAACATAATTAAAGGCCAGTCAGTGTTTATCCAAAGACACCAGAAGAGAGGACAGTGAACAACACATTTTTGATCTGTTACATTAATGGCAGTGTTATGTACTTATGATGTAACAGTAACGAAGTGCAGTTTCCCATTTTTTTTTTTTTTTACTATAGTAGCAAGTAAGAGGAGATGTGTCAAAAATATGAGGGCTGCTATAAGAACAAATATCGTTTGACATCTTTTGTCTCTGTTGTTTGAGTTTGTGCTTTTAAGACGCTTTCTGTCAGCGTCCATTGAAAACAGTTATTTATCAAGTCAACATTTCTCTGTACTGTACATTAATCATCTTAGTTATACAAGAATCTCAGATCCCAGTGGAAAATTGCACATATAGCAGCATCATATATCCTTGCCATTTTTCTGCTGAATTTCTAAGGTAATATTAAAGAAGAAATTGATGGTTTAACAAGGTCTTTAATGCTGGAGTCTGTATTTTCCTCCGAGATAAAGAACGGCCTCATCGGTCTGTATGGCAGTGGACTACAAAAGCACATACTACGGGTTTCAGATTGTATTTTACAGCTTTCATAGAAATTTCTACTACAGATTAGGACAGTGGACAATCACAAGTGCCACTGTAGTTGTAATATGCCAGTGGTAATAGATAACTTGTGAAGAAACTTTTTAACAGAGTCAGTTTTCTGGAAACCGTCTTTCTCTCTCAGAAACATGCGTGCGCACTCTCAAAAGTATAATGAGTAAAGTATGAGCTGCCATTCAAAGGATTTCGCTTCTGTCTTTAACACTTTTACACTCTCTCTGTCTGGCTAGTGTCAAAAGAGGTAGAGGAACACAGTCAGAAACTTTGTGAGGAGTTTAGACTTATCTTCCTTTTCCTTAAATGAGAGCTTGTCTTCATCTACATTCACCTCACTGATTCCGAATGTATATAAGTAGTTCTGTCTGTGATAGTTTGAATCAAATGTTAAAAGCTATGAACTCGTTCTTGTAAAACAAAGACGGGCAAACACAAAAGGTTAAAATTCTTTTTAAACACCGGGTGTTACACTTTTCATATATATTGTCATTCAAGACGCAAATAACACGCTGGGTTGTTTGATCGTTTGATGTGTGAAGCTTGCTTTGGATTGTCTGCGTTCATGAGAGCCTGCAGGTTCAGAAACAAGGTTTAGAAAGTCACAAAGAGCATCTACAGGGATCGCTTGTATTTTGAAAAACCAGAACAGTGTGTTCTACCGAAAGAATCGTTTCTTTTGGGGTTTGCATAGAAGGAACATTGTCACAGGGGACATCCAGAACTTGAGATGAGCCGAATGTAGGACATACAGCAAGACAATGATCATGAATCCACAAAGGTTCAGGTTGTGTCAGCCAAGTCAAAAACCTACCGAGACACGACTTGTAAACTAGTTCAAGCAAGAGAACTCTAAATATTTCAATGGCTTGAAGGAGTTCGGTTGTATTATGATATGGTATTCTTAATAAACGTATTCATTTCCTTCTTAAAAACTCTTACTGTTACAGATTTTGAACTGTTGTGTATACACTAATAATTGAAATGTTTTTGAAATAAGTCTCTTAAGCTCACTAAGGCTGCTTTTATATGACCGAAATACAGTAAAACAGTAATGTTGTGAAATATGATTACAGTTTAAAATAACTGTTATTAGCTTTAGTCTTTGATGTTACAAGATCCTTTAAAATAGTTTTTGCGTCTTAATTTTTTTGGTAGAAACTGTTTTGGTTTCCATTAGGGCTGCACGATCATGACAAAAATCATAACTGTCGATTATTCCCTTGAAATTGTAAATGCGAATATTAATTATGGTTATCGCAATCTACATTCAGTGATGTTTTTAATAGGTTTATACCATTGTTTGAAGCACTGCACGCCACCTTTTTATATATAGTTTCTAAAGATAACCTGTAGGAAAAACACCCCACGCCTATACACACCCCACATCTTAAGCAAGCAGAATTATGTAAGTGGATTTTTTTATTTTTATTTTTATTTTTTATTTTTTGTAATTGTGGCATCTGTAATTGTAATTGCGATTAATTGTGCAGCCCTAGTTTCCATGACAATATTAAGCAACAAAATCTGTTTTCAAGATTGAAATAAATAAGAATGACCAAATCAGCATATTAGAATGATTTCTGAAGGATCATGTGACATGAAGACTGGTGTAAACCCAGCTTTGCCATTTTGCGTTTTAAAATGTATTCATTCAAAAAAAAGTATTTTGAATTGTAAAAAAATGTATAAATAAATAAATAAATATAAAAAAAATAAAATAAATAATAATAATAATAACAATAATTAATAAATAAATAAGTTTTCATTAAATAAATTCTGCCTTGGTCACCTTTTATTACCCAGCTAACCTAACCAAGTCCCTGCCCTATTTTGTTTTTGTTTTTTTTGATAATGGATGTACGGCTGGATGATGTTTAAAGATTTTCATATTGATACCAATACTGATACCTTGAATTTAGTACCGGCTCCTGAAAGATAATTTTTTCAATCCCATTTTTTTTAAAAATCAATTTTAACAAGATTACATTGCACATTACCTCAAAGAAAAAAAAAAAAAAAGTTGACTTTTTACAGACTCAAAAACTCATGTCCTGCCACTGCACAAAGGAACAAAACATAACCAACATAATAAATCAGTGTAAATAGTTTTTAAAAAGTTCAAATAGTTTTCAGTGCAAAATGAACAGTTTCAAGTCAATATGTGAGGTTCACTGCTGCATACTTACAATCTTTAAATCACTCAGCAGTTCTGCTGTTTCAGAAGACAGACAAGCCAGCTCCTGACTGATAATGTCCACAGCAGTATGTCCGCTCTGAGGGTGTGGATGATCCCTGCACACAGAGATACCTTGTTGCCAAATCAGAAAGCATTGGCAAAGTGTCCTTCATCTCCCACCACCAGGTTACTGGACTCACTGAGGACAGCGTAGATGGAAGTAATCTATAGGGCTTAGCGGCTCAGAGGGTTTAACATTAATGTGAAGAGGAAAAAAACAAACAAAGCTACACTGTTAATGCAGCCAACCTTAAGGATAAGCATGCTTTAACAAGGTAACTAGTTTAATGTGATGTAAACTTGATCAGTTACTGTCAACCTCAAAGCATTTTTAGCATCGATATAGCTAGCTGTCTATAGCCATACATCCAAACAATAACTAACGTTACATACAGTTATGGCCAAAAATATCAGCACCCTTGCAATTCTATCAGAAAATTGTTCCAATTGCAAATGTTTTGGTATTCACATGCTTATTGTTTTTGTTTGCACTACAACAACACAAAAAACAGAGAAGAAAAGTCAAACTCGATAAAATTTCACACAGAGCTCAAAATGGACTGGACAAAATTATTGGCACCTTGTCAAGCAATAATTGCTTTTTAAGCATGTGATGCTCCTGTAATTTGTATTTAGACACACCTGTGGCAAGTAGCAGGTGTGGGCAAAATAGTAATCACACTTGCAACTAGTTAAAATGGAGAAAAGTTTACTCAACCTTTGTGTTGTATGTCACACTAAGCATGAAGAAAAGAAAGAAGTGGATTGTCTGTGAATTTGAGAGAAAAAAATTGTGGAAAAACATGGACAATCTCAAGGATACAAGTCTATATCCAGAGATCTTAATGTTCCTGTGTCCACTGTGTGCAATATCACCAAGGTTTACAGCACATGGCACTGTAGCTAACCTCCCTAGACGTGGAAAGAAGAGCAAAATTAATGAAAAATTACAACAAAGGATTGTTCGAATGGTGGATAAAGAACCCCGATTAACTTCCAAACAAATTCAAGCTGATCTGCAGACACAGGGTACAACAGTGTCAACTACAACAATTTTCTGAGAGATGGGTTGCATTTTCTGACAGAATTGCAAGGGTGTCAATATTTTTGGCCATGACTGTAGGTCCCAGTTTGTAATTCCCTTGATACTTTGACATATAAGAGGTCATTGTGCTGTAAAAACATTTTGTAGGTTTCAGAACTCAAAACTTTCTTGTTAGTCTAAAAACAGCTTATATTGAAGCCAATCTGCCAAAATGAAAAGGCTGTGGAATGTGCCACGCTATGATGTAATATTGTGGATAAACTCCACCTCTGCAGAAGAAGATCAATGCCTGCTTCTACATCTCTGTTTGTCCCCCACCCAACAATTCACGAAGATAGTGTAAATAACGAGAGAGGCAAAAGCAGAAATCAAATGATAAAGATGGCTCCGAATACAAGATACTGTGCAGTGCCAAGCTGTGGATAAACAGTCTTTGCATTGCCTTCCTTCTGATCCCAATGTTAGGAAAGAATGAATGTACGTTTTTTGAATGAAGTTCCAGACTGCGTAAGTAAGAACTTGGTCCTTTGTTCACTTAATTTTTCAGCGGATTTGTTTACTAACAAGGAACAAATCAACGCAGTATTTTCAGAAAGATTGAAAGTAATCACAGCAGCGTGCATCTATGAGGAATATGGGTTGTACACAACTGCTAGCCAATTATAGCAGTGGGCATTTTCCTTCAAGTCTACAATCCGCCACACCTATTCAAACAGAGCGTTCTACTCATGAGGGGGTTTATAAACAGAAAATAGCTTATTAATTCTCCTAATTCTATTTTTTTTTTTGTAATGTAAAAATCTTGATAACATTATTAGTGGACCTTAGAGAATAATATAAAATAATAAGTCCCAGTCATAGCGCCACTTACTTCATCAGTAGTTTTGGAGGGGGACTTGTGTGGTGGGCATGTTGAAGGAGGCTCAGTCTTCTTGCATTCGAAACACAGAGCAAGATATAGATTTGTCTTGTTACCGGGCTTGGCAGCAATTATCTTGTCACAAATATTGCATCGTGCACTGTTGTCATCAAGATGTAGCCACATTTTTTATCTTTACCACATCTTTTACATCGGTGGGGGTTGGGACGCTTACACACTACAGCCTCATCTATGATCCGTGTCTCTGGGTGTAACCAGCGTAAACTAGTGTTTTCCTTCATGCTTCACCACAGCCAGTCAACAGCACTTGAGTTGGCCACTTCAAGCATGCTGCATATTGGTTCAGTGACGTTGACGAAGATGAACCCATTGGGTATTGAAATTTGATATCAAATAACAAGACATTTTTTGATATTCAATGGTATAGGGGTACGACAGCATTTTAGTGCCACGAAAATCTAAGATTACGAGATTAAAGTGGTAATAGTTTGAGAATAAAGTTGAAATTATGAGAATACAGTCAAAATATTATGAGAATAAAGTTGAAGTATTTTGAGAATAAAGTCAAAACTACGAGAATAAAGTTAAAATATTTTGAGAATAAAGTCGAAATATTTCAACAATAAAGTTAAAATTATGAGAAATGTTTCGAGAATAATGTCGAAGTGTTTCGAGAATAAAAATCTGCTTTCAAAATCTGTCAGTTTTATATCAAAATACAAAAAATATATCTATTATCTATCACGCTCTTTAATGTTGCTGTATTCGCCACAGTTTGAACGGCATGTGAATTAGTCATCTTTATGATTACAATGAGACATTCGTTTTATTAAATTAGGCTATACTGTTTATTTTTTTCATTTCTTCTGATGTTCCTTCACGTTTATATCATGCTATAAACTTGAAATAAAGAGGAAAAACACATTTATAATCTGTACTTCGTGATAAAACTGACAATTTAAAAGCTGAGCTATGTTATATTATATTATTGCGATTACTGGGTGGCTGGCACACTACAAATAATGAATGGAAGACGTTAAATATTATTTCCAATCATTCACTGTATTATACTGTGAATAAAACAGCTTGTAAATAGTCACTTTTATACCTTAGAAAAGACAACAAAATAATTATTAACGAGTTGGAGTCCACTTTAACCGTAATACATATGAGGAATGAAAGATTGGATGCCACAGACGTTTTTGCAGAGTAGGTAGTCAAATTTTCATAAAGAAAACAGTATAATTTAATGAAACAAATGTCTCATTGTAATCAAAAAGACGATTAATTCACATGAATACAGTGATCTGTCCTGCCACATTAAAGAGCGTAAAAAACTCATTATTGCAAGACACATTGTTTGACAGATTTCAAAAGCTGAGGCTTTGTTTTATATTAAAAGTACCAAAAGCACAAAGCTTATTGCTATTATTGGGTGGCTGGCTCACTACAAACAGGCCTAATGAATGCAATC